>JAVSBV010157979.1:0-28835 GCA_033117975.1 Parotocinclus spilosoma
TTGCACTGCCATATGGTAGGAATTTTTGACACAAGAGGCATTAGAATCAGGAAAACAGTACTCGGTTGAATCCGGTTCTTGCAATAAAGATGAATTTGGAGCTTCCCACATCCTTCAACATCCTTTAGTTTGAACCTGGCTCAAACTAAAAAGCAAATGTGCTGTCGTTAGTCATCAGTGATGTATGATATTACCCTCATAATATGAGATGTGCCAGATATTATATTTGCTTCGTGTTGGTGAAAGACACCACGTGGCAGACTGCAGACCAATAGAAATAATGCACAGATGAACAAGGGGCAAAAAGGTCGGCAACATTCAAAAGTCAGAATCTTTTATTGTATCGTTTAGGAATTGGATCGAAAGCTTATAAACGCATGTCTACATACCGGATGATTGTGTACTATTTAAGAGGCCTCTTATTTCCCCTGTTTAAATGTCCTATTATTATTGCTTACTCTATTGCACCATGTTCCTCGAGTTTTCTGAGATAAGGGCCAGACCCCCTGACCAGGAAAAGGCGGTGGTGAAACATAAAAGGGTCCCTGCACTACAAGAAATGACTCCATATAAAGACCTTATTACCTTTTGTTTATGCCGGCTCATGTCTTCATAGTACAATGTCATTATTATTATTATTATTATTATTATTATTATATTTTTAAAAGTAAGATGAGAGAGTTGAACTGCAAAAGCTGTAAAGTTTGCAAAATACAAGGCCCAAAATTTACGCTTTGATTGATGTGTCATAATGACCCTCTTCCACCCCCCACACCCCCCCCCCAACACACACACCCCAGCAGTGACGTATTGCTTTTCTCAGTTAATGCCTGAGAGACTATTTAGCATATGTTCGATTTGATTCATGTGTCATAATGACCCTCTTTCCACACACACACACACACACACACACACACACACCCCAGCAGTGACGTATTGCTTTTCTCAGTTAATGCCTGAGAGACTATTTAGCACCTCACACTTTTAAAATCTCTCCCAAGTATCCAGATAATCAAATGTGTTAAAGAAACAACATCGTTCTGACCTCACACTTACACTTTAATTTGGGCTTTCACTCGTCCCTGATCGGAGGCAACTTGGTAATTCCCTAATCACGAGCAATTATACAGCATGATTCAGCTTATTCACAACAAGTTGTGCATGTTTGAGCAAGAAAAGTTGTTCTCGTCGTTGTGCTTCTTTCTTTCAGAGACGTGGAAATTTTCTGATCAGGATAGAAACAGGACAGAAACACTATTGCTTAATGAAAATAAGCCTATATGTCTATTTATGTTGTACATTCCAATCTTTTATTTGGCACACACGCTTGTATCAGACATTCACCTGTTTACATTTGCATGGAGTCATAAAGCAGATGCCCTCATTCTTACTGACCACTGACAAGCGACTGTGGGACGGTGGGTTACGGGCCTTGCTCGGGGCATCCTGCACACGAACCACTAGTGCGCCTAGGACTAGAACAGGACTGTTCCTTAATGCGGTCTTCCCTGATTCAGGGAGATCAGTCCTACAGCCGTCCTACAGTGTACGCATGTTATAAAACTACAGTGCTGGGCAAATGTAACGATTTCTCAGTCTCTTTAATAAAACACAACCAGAAAATACAGAAAATGTGCAATCATTTGTGTTCTACAGGCCACCGTGGCACACGTACTAGTGTGACCTCCTCTTACACCTCAGTTTCAACGGGATGCCCAGTTGAGCCTTTTACAGTCTGAAGGAGCTTGATCAGGAATGGACGTCTCGGAAGGGGAGAAGCCAAGGTCGAAAAGTCTAAGACAGCCTAAAGCTCATAAAGGTCAGGATTAAGATCAGTGAAAAGAGGATTACGGCGTGCCAAATCCAAGTTTGAAATACATATATTTGGACCCAGTCCTTGACAATATCATATATATACGGTCAATATAAAATGACTAAGACAACAAATCTAGTAGTGGCTTAAGATTTTTGCACAGAACCATAAATACTTTCCTCCACCGGGCCACAACAGTGGCCAAAAGCCCCTTCCAGAGATTTCCTTAGACAAAAATTACTTCTCAAAGCTATATAATTACATATTAATTGCTTCCTAATGTTAAAATATAGCAACTAGTTATAGCAGAGAAGTGCAGGCCATATTTCCTAAGACTGGCATACATTTTATTAGTAGGAATTTTTTAATAGTTAGTAATAGTGGTTGGGAGATTTTCTTTTGAACTGCATAAATATTATCAGGTTTCGGGATTTACTTACACAATAAATCTGGGTCATGTAATAATAATACATTTGAATAAACAAGCCTTATCTATTGGCCCCCGTCTGCGATTAATGCGTATATACTTTTATATCTGAAGAGTTAGGAGCGAATATTTCCAGTCGAATAATTAGATGCAGAGTTTTCCTAAACCAGGGATAAAAAAGGCCGTATATGATGGGGTTTAACGTTGAATTAATGTAACCCAACCAAAGAAAAACCTCAAAGAGGACTGGTGGAGTGGAAAAGTTCAGATAAGGGTCAATTACGGAGTTGATGAAAAATGGCATCCAGCATAAATTAAAAGCACCGACTACAACGCCGAGAGTCTTCGCTGCTTTGTTTTCGTGCTTCAGCCGTTGTGAAAACTTGCTCATGGCCGCGTCGTTTCTGCCCGGCTTTACACCATCGATTTTTCTGGCATGTTTTTTTGAAACAAAAAATATTTGGACATATAGACAAATCATGACGGAGCACGGGAAAAAAAAGCATACGAATGCATCCAACACCGCCCACAGTGCATTGAACAGCAGGCTGCAATAGCCCAGGCAATATATAGACGCAATGTAGTACTCTAAATTCTCCACGTTTGCTTTTGAACATAACAGAGTGTAAGAGTAAACCGCAGCTGTAGTCCAACTCACAAATACCATTAGCCACGAAACAGATATGGTGACTCTGGTCGGGTACTGAAGCGGATAGCACACCGCCTGGTATCGATCAGCGGCGATGAAAATCACATGAAAAATGGAGGCGGTGGTGAGGAACATGTCGAACGTGGAGTGCAGGAAACACAACTCGTCTCCAAAGTACCAGCAACCGTCCACAGATCGGATCATGCTCAAGGGCATGACGGTGAGTCCCAAAAGCAGGTCCACCAGAGCCAGAGACATCACCAAAATGTTTGTGGGCGTGTGCAGCTGCTTGAAATGAGCTATGGAGACGATGACCACGGAGTTCCCGAAAATGGTAACGGTCATCGCTGTCACCAGGAAAATATAAAACGCAGTCCGTGCGACGATGTGGTAGGAGTGTTTCAAGCAAGAGGCATTCGAAGCAGGAAAGCAGTACTCTAATTCTAGATCCTCAAATAAAGATGCATTTAAAGTTTCTGGCATGATTTAAGCATGAAGATAAAATAACTTAACTCTCTTGTTTCAACAGGTCGGGCTACAAAATCACCCATAATCTGACCCCTTAGATCTGGAAGGAATTTATATGTCCTTAGCGTACACGGAAAATGACATCGGAGAGACTGTGGGCCAATAGCAAACGGGTTTTTAATGTCCTCCACTGAACAGCAGGAAACTGTGATGATGTAAGTGTTGTGCAAATCAGCTTAGGACCTTGTCAGGGAGGAGATTTTAACCCTGGACTTTCCGGGCCAGAGTCCTGTACCTTATCTCGAATTGAACTGAACCGAACTGAACTTTATATCCAGTTCCAGTCAAATAAATCTAATATACGCCACTAAGAAGCCAGAAGACCCAACGGATGACAACAGAGACTCATGAAAAATAAATGACGTGCCCAGATGGAAATGTGGGACTGCTGCAAAACATGGAATGTGTTACGAGATGTGGTGGATTTTATTTAGGACCCAGGTATGCGGGATAAGCGTATCCCACGACGTATAATGATAATGGGGAAATAATATGGAACAACTGAAAAGGGATGAAGAGCGGAGCGTAAGGCTCCTAACACAAAAAAATGAAAGGATAAAAGGCCACGCCAAGGTTGCTTCCCGAATGGGAGCAACGAGCGAACTAGTCGCGAGAGGGTACTAAAGCGCCGGTCGGGGCAGATGTGTTGAAAGCACAGTTTTGGGACGTCACTCTATAAGACGTGTTACCCAGGGGCTATATCTCGAGTCAGCAGTGTGGGGGTGGGCGGAAAAATCGCGGAAGTGGCCAAATCGCAAAAAGGCGAGCATATAAGCTCGGGGTGCGCTTGAAGCGCGAGTGTGAATAACACACAAAATGCGCAAAGCGCCAAAACACGAAAATACAATCGGGTACACGAGGAGCGCGAATGGGAATAGATCGCGAGGAGCGCCGAAGTGCCAGAGGGCGAGCGTGAGCTTGAAAACGAAGAAGACAGACCGGGGAGTGTCCTATTCAGGACGAACAGTTGGGATCAGGACATAATTAAGATAATGGATACAAGGTCACCCCGCCGATGGCTCTGTAATGGCGACCGGCGAGGACGGCCAAACGCACCGGGAGAAGATAAGAACCCACTGTTTGAGGTGCATTCCAGATTACAGATGTGGACTGATTAGACACTGGGTCTTCCCACAAGAGGGTGCAACATGATTCCCCTATAGCACTGCCCTATAAAAAAGGCTACTTTTGAGTACTCATCGCACAAAAGGACGTTTTGTGCATCGCTGGAATTCGAGAAACAGGATGGTCATTTCGGCCAATCTGACCTACTTGTTAGGAGTTGTTGGGAGCAGTGATTCCACAAGGGGGCGCACACATGTGGTGAACAGGGTCCGAATGGCCAAGACAGACCCCCCTTGTAGAGAAGAAGGTTTAATACGCTGACAAGCATGAGCAGCTCCAACAGTTTAATTAATCATTATCTAAGCACACAAGCACACCTTCACTATACACCCCTGTCTCTGCCCGGACCATTCCTAGGCACTTGGTAGAAGGAAATTTGTTGTCACAGCACCCGTTTGGGGTTCAGCCAGTCACAGGCAGCCACCGTCGCCTTCGTGTCATGAATTAAATGAGAAACTTGGACTGCTATGGCATTGAATAATATCGTCAATAATATCGTCAATTATCGTTTGAGATCCAACCTGACGGTCGGGTTCGAGTATGGAGTCCTCATGGTGAGTGTTTTAATGCCCAAAGTGCTGGTGTGATGATCTGGAGAGCCATCCCATACAACAGTTGGTCACCCCTAGTGGTGATATGAGGAACAGGACAGCCTGTGGTTACATGTGTTGCCTCTTATGGCAGGGCTTCCTAGAATTTTTTCAAATAATGCTTGTCCGAAGGCAGGGTTGAACAGGAACATCAGTGGCTCCAGAATTTTCTGGACCAGCTGCAGCATCGGTGTTTAAATTTGCCACACGATACCATATTGTACCTCTACGCCTTCATGCTCAGGCCTTCAGGTGTACAGTGTCCCCTAAAAAGTCCACTTACTCTAAAAACTGTATTCATATAAACATATAAAGTTCGATTCAATCCCAGCAACTCCTTCTTGGTCTTTTTTTCAATGACTGTATTTTGGTGTAAGAAGGTCTTAGGGTCATCAGGCATCACACTACCCTCTAGGGTTGCTCCTGCCCTTGCGCCCAGAGTTGCTAGGTGGACACAGGCTGGCCCGTGTGGATTAAGCGGAAGATAATTCATGGATGGACGGATGGGATTGCAAAAAAAAACTCTAGAAATAATAACTGATGTTTACATGTATGGCATTTAGCAGACGCCCTTATCCAGAGCGACTTCCAACTCATACAGTCTTACAATTCTAGCAGTCATGGGTTGAGGGCCTTGCTCAGGGACCCAACAGTGGCAGCTTTGGCAGAGGTGGATGGTACCTTAACCGCTGGGCTTCCTTATTAATGCTGAATTGCTCTAGGAAAGCATCAAAACAATGTGCTAAAACTTGACGAAAGCTTATGCTTGTGTGTACGTGTGACTCAAGTTCAGAGTCAACCTATAACCTCTGACCCCTCTCTTTTGTGACACTCAGAACTAAAGAACTGAGCTGCCCATTAGACCCCCTTCCCAAAATCACAATGGGTAAAATGAATTCATAGGTGTTTGCTGCACTTTTACCACAATTCATCATTTTATTTTTGCTCTCAAAGGCAGAAAATCGACATAAAGTAACCGCTTCATGTCACTAATGTGAGTTTTTCTATTATTGAGATAGATATTAAAGATATTAAGATATTAAAAGTCACTATTATAGAGAGACTGTGTGCCATCACAGTCAGCTGAGAAAGCTCATATCCGCCTGTGGGGTGCCTTTGTGATAATGACTGTATCATTTACAAAAAAAAACAGACAAGACTATAATTTGGCACATACATTTATCCTCCAGTCATTCAGGCATCCAAAAAATCATCTAAATCAACTAAAAAGTACACCGCTCGCCAAAAGTAGGGGGCGAATAGGGCGCTGTTCAAAAACAGACGCGGAAATCACCAGAAAAGCAAATGAAAAGTCAAAGAAAGTTGTTCAGTTATGCAAATGAGATTCAAACTCAAACTCAGTTACGGTGATTGGGGAGCAATAAGTGATTTATGCATGGGGGTGAATTCAACTGGACCAGAGTGCCAGAGCCCCCACATTGTGTTCGGTAGGGTGTACAGTCACCCAAGAGGGTCAAAACACCCTGAGAGTGTTGTGATGGGGCATGGACGGGATCAGATGATCAGATTATCCAGCAGTTTTTTCTGGATTCAGATTCAGATTTGTTTTAAAATCTCCCAAATCTCCAAAACAAAACAGCAGATGTGGCTCAAGTGCATGTGTCCGAGCACAAACCGGGGGCCGTTCCATCTCTTTCCATCAAACCTGGATAACATAATCTGTTAACATATTATAACATTAAATATATAGTGTTCAGTGTGCATAAACTTTGATGTCGGACGAGTCGGCAGCAAATATTTTCAGGGTGACCATGAGATAAAGGGTTTTCCTGAACCATGGGTAGAACAGGCCGTATATGATGGGGTTGAAGGACGAATTGACGTAACACAACCAGTTAAAGAGCTCGTAAAGGGCTGGAGGGGTGGAGTAGTTAATCAAGGGGTCAACGAAAGTGTCAACGCAGTACGGAAACCAGCACAGGTTGAAGACACCGATCACGAGCCCGAGAGTTTTGGCTGCCTTCTTCTCATGCTTCATTTTCTTGGAAGCTTGGCTCAGGGTCGCTACGCCTCGGCCCTGCTTTGTGCCCACCATCTGTTTCACGTGCTCGTCTGAAACCAGAAATATCCGAGCGTACAGGACGTTCATTACGCCAGCGGGCAAGAGGTAATAAATGACCGCATCTGCCGTTGCGGTTTGTACGTTGATCACGAAGTTACAGTTTCCGAAGCAATCGATAGACGCCAAGTAATCCTCCACGCCTTGCAGATAGGCTTTGGAAGAGATGAAACCAAATGCATATATAAAAGCAGCAATCCAGCTCACGGCAGCCATAATTCCCGCCACAGGCAGCGTTATTCTGCTGGGGTACTGGAGCGGGTGGAGCACAGCTTGGTATCGGTCTATGGCGATAAAAATCAGGTGCAAGATAGACGCCCCGGTCAGTGCGTAGTCTAACGTAGAGTGCATGAGGCAAAAGTCTTCACCAAAGTACCAGCATCCGTCCACAGTTCTGACCATGCTGAACGGCATGATAATGATCCCCACCAACAGGTCCACCAGAGCCAGGGACATCACCAGGATATTGGTCGGTGTATGAAGCTGCTTGAAATGAGCTATGGAGACGATGACCACCGAGTTCCCAAAAACTGTAACCAATATTGCTGACATCACTATGGCATATAACGCTGCTTCATGATCAGGATGAATAGGATCTTTAACACAGGAGGAATTTGAATCAGGATAACAGTAGTCCTGTAGCTCTGCCTCCCCAAATAAGGACGAATTAGCATCTCCGGACATCCCTGAACGTGACCAGTTATGTCGCATCTAATGATTTTCTTTGAGTATTTCCAGATATTATATTTGTCGCTAGAAGACACCTCCTGGGTAACGGTTATCCAATGGTGGCAAAGTTACCTCCTCTTTGTCAGCGTGTTTGTTGCCATGCGTTATTTTTAGACCTTTGCCACATCCTGATTTCTTACTCTTGTGCCTGTTCTTGTGTCAGATCGCCGAACAAATATTAATATTGCAACACAAGTAAACACAATATTCATTCATTCATTCATTCATTCACACGGGGTCGCGGGTCACCCCGTGCCCACCCGGCATCTCTGGACGCATGGGAACTCTGGGAACAACCCAACAAGACGGGGCGCCAATCCATTGTAAGGCACACGCAAGACAAACACTAAGGGTCACTTTAGAGACACCAATTTAACCGAACACGCATGTCTTTGGACTGTGAAAGGAAACCGGAGTACCCGGAGTAAACCCGTGCAGACACAGGGAGGACCCAGGCCGCTCTACCCCACCCTGGGATTGAACCTTCCTGCTGTGAGGCAGCGGTGCTACCCCACGAGCCCCCGTGCCGCCCCAAAACACGAAATGCAGTTTATAAACGAAGGTCTTGGAAAAAATCCAAATCTACAGGGTCGTGTGTGAAAAAGTGTTTGTTGGAACTGCTAATGAGTCTTTTACAGCGCTGTGGGGGACTTCTGGCCCCCTCTTTTTTGCTGAACTGCCCACATTGGAGAGTATCCGAGCACAAACCACCTTTTTAAAGGTCATGGCACAGAAATTCAATGGGATTCAGGTCCGGACTGCAACCAGGCCACTCCAAAGTCTTTATTTTGTTTTCCTTAAGCCATTCAGAGGTGGAGTTCCTAGCACAGTCCCAGATCATCACACTACCAACAACAAACTGTATGTTACTGTTCTGTATGATGTTCCTTCTTAAACTTTAGTCCCCTCAGTCCACAAGGTATTCTCCCAAAAGTCTTGGTGATCATCAAAATGTTTTCTGGCAAAACTGACACGAGCCTTTACGTTCTTTTTCCTCAGCAGTGGTTTACGTCTTGGAACTCTGCCACGCCGGTCATTTTTGCCCGGCTTCTTTTTTTTTATGGAGAAGTCATGAATCCTGACCTGAACTGAAGCAAGTGGGGCCTGCAGTTCTTTAGATGTTGCTCTGGGCTCTTTTGTGACCTCTTGGACGAGTCGTCGCTGCCCTCTTGGGGTCATTTTGGTCGGCCGGCCATTTCTGGAAAAGTTCACCCCTGTTCCATGTGTGGATAACAGCTCTCACTGCGGTTCTCTAGAGTCCCAAATCTTTAGAAATGCCTTTATAACCTTTTCCAGACGATAAATCCTAATTACTTTGTTTCTCATTTGTTCCTGAATTTCTTGGGCTCGCAGCGTGAGGTTTAATCGCTGTAGGTTTGGATTTCTTATTCCCTTAATAAGTAAAAGCCTTTGTTTATAAACTGCATTTTGTGTTTACTTGTGTTATCTTTGTCTAATATTTAAATTCGTTTGGTGATCTGAAACATTTAAGGCCAGACTTTTTTTATTGTTTGTTTTTGCGGATCCGCCAACGATCATATTTGAAGAATACAAAAAAAAAAACCACATTCTTTTTTGGCACCAATGGTTGAAATAAAAAAAAAAATATTAAAAAATGTTTTTAATCACTTTCCATCCTCCGGTGGAGAGCCAACGGTTTTCTTCTGTATATTAATTTTTTTTCCAGATTCACTTTAATTTAATTGTAGGTTGAATAAATTGTATTTTTTTCCTCCTTTCTTGTATTGATTCCACATAGTCCTCGAGAAATTGAAAAGTTCTGAAAATTAAAGATTTATTTGTATTTTTTTCCTCCCTCCTCAGTAGATTCTTAAGTAGGAACATCCGGGGAACAAACGATTAAAAAAGTCTGGCCTAAGTGTACAAAAACATGAGGGGGCAAAAGAATTAGGACACTTTTTAACACCACTGTATGTATTGTGTGCCACTCAGAATAAAACTAATTTATCTTTTAATTCCGTATAGCAATAATGCTTAATGGGCAGCTTTAAAATGGCCTGTATAAACAAAAACATTGTGAACACATGGTCAATGTTTAAGTTGGCGGTTTATGTCAAATTAAAATCCACATCACTGCAATTTCATCAGGGAAATCTTTTTTTCACACTGATAATGCTGTGTAACGCTCACAAATATTTGGTAGATTCTCTCTCTTTCTCTCTATCTCTTTCTCTCACACACACAATGTTTTTTCACGTTTTTTTTCCTGCGTCTAAGTTAATACCGAAGAGACATGTCATCCCCTCCAACTCCGCCTTATCACAGATATCTTAAAATATAACTCTTAAAATATAACTCTTTCCATCCAGATAAATCAATATCAGATGTGGCTCAATCAAGGGTAACATCGTGCCCGAGTATAAAACCGGGGCCTCCCCATCTGTGCATAATATTCATTTTAAATATGATCGTTCCAAATATGGTGTTCAGTGTGCATAAACTTTAATGTCAGACGAGTTGGGAGCAAGTATTTTCAGGGTGACCATGAGATAAAGGGTTTTCCTGAACCATGGATAAAAAAGGCCGTATATGATGGGGTTCAAAGTAGAATTGAGGTAACCCAGCCAGACAAAAAGTTCATAAACAATGGGCGGAGTGGAGAAGTTATAAATGGGATCAATGACGGATGTGATAAAATACGGCATCCAGCATAAATTGAACGCTCCCACGACGATCCCAAGAGTCTTTGCTGCTTTTTTCTCGTGCTTCACCTTTTGGGAAATCTTGTTTGCGCTGGCACTGCCCTGCTCTCTAATCTGTTTCGCTCCTTCCATCTTTCTGGCGTGCTTTTCTGAGACCAAAAAGATTTCAGCGTACAAACCAAGCATGGCACAGACTGGCAAGATGAAAAACAGCGATACGCTCAGTGAGGCGCACGTTGCGTTGACGAAAAAGAAACAGTTTCCAAAGCAGTCCACGGAGGCGATGTAGTCGTCCAAGCCTTGCAGGTTTGCTTTTGAGCCGAGGACGCTGAAAGCGTAGATTATAGCTAAAGCCCAGCTCAGGGCAGCCATAATTCCCGCCACGTTCACAGTTATTCGGGTAGGGTACCGGAGCGGGTGGCACACGGCTTGGTGTCGGTCTATGGCGATAAAAATAAGGTGGAAAATGGAGGCCCCGGTGAAGAGAAAGTCAAAAACTGAGTGCACAAAGCAGAAATGTTCACCAAAGTACCAGCACCCGTCCACAGATCTGACCATGCTGAAGGGCATCACTGTGAGTCCCAGGAGCAGGTCCACCAGAGCCAAGGACATCACCAGAATATTGGTGGGTGTCTGAAGCTGTTTGAAATGAGCTATGGAGACGATGACCACTGCGTTCCCTAGGACGGTAATGGCCACGGCGAACGCCAGTAGGAAATATAACGCGGTCTGGACCGCCGCATGTAGAGAGGTTTTTACACAGGAAGCGTTCGAATCCGAAAAGCAGTACTCAATCAGAGGAGGATCTTCTGATGAAGAGGAATTCGAAGCTCCCTGCATCCTTTATCAGGAGGAAGCCCGAAAACGTAGATACACAGTCTCAAACAGTCCTGTGTGAAACGATCCTCGCCGGGAAATGGGACCGATTATATCAGCTTTTTAACTGACTAACATAAACACCCGGGAGACTGTGGCCCAATGAGAAGACACGACTGCTAACGTGAACAGTTTCCTAACTGGAAATGGAATAGAAATAATAAGGTCTAAAAATCATTTAGACTTACTAACTTATCCATTATCGGCCATTTCTGCAAACTCTACCCAGCATTTTTATTTATTCCGAAAACAAAGTGGCAGCTCCCAAGACTCGAAGCTTTTAACCAGAACAGTGGCTGTGACTGTAAACAAAGAAGGTGGATCCGTTTTAATTAGGGTCACGTTCCATAGAAAAAAGACCTTCTGAGTGTTTATCTTACCTGTCCCAGTTAATATCGCTTCATTCAAACACATTTTGGCAGTTGTTGGCGCTGTGTGTGCCCTGCAATGTCTCATGTCTAGTGTTGGCACTGACCGTATTGCAATGTGCCCTGGGCTGCTGGTTCGATCCCAGTTTAAGGATCAAGCAAGTATGAACATGAATGGATGTTTCATTTTAAAGGTCTTTAAGCATCATGTAGAGTTTGTAAATCCCATGTGACGGTCATTTATCTCCTAATTTAGGTATTCTTTTTTACGTGACGTTTGAGTCGAGGAATCAAAATGATTTATAGTGTTTCTATACGGATTATTCTTTTTCTTTTTCATTTTTTAATCCCAAACAGGGATATATTCAATATTTTAACGATTCAGTAAATTGAATGCAGCTGAATATACTACCATATACTATTAGAAAGCCCTAGATAATTCATTTTGCTGCATTTGAGTATATTATGTGATCTACAAAACATCCTTTATTTACATTTACATTTATATTTAGGTTATTTTACAGATGCCTTTATCCAGAACGACTTACGAACCAATCCGGTCATACAATCCAACCTATTGTGGGTTAAGGGCCTTGCTCAGGGACCCAACTGTGGCAGAGGTGGGCAGAGAAGGCCTGGACCTTCTGGTCCATGGTCCAGTATCTTAAGCACTAGGCCACCACAGTCTCATCAAATGCTTTGATCTCAAAATTTGGAACTGTTATTACTATGATTATTACTATTATACTGTGATCTATAATAATGCTACTTGGTTTAGCCACGGCGTTTACCAATTTCGTTTCCGCTGCACTGGTTACCAGTAACATTTCAAACAGTTTCAAAGCGACGCTGGTTCCTTATCCTTTTATGAAACTGTTTTGAGCAATTATATACCCATGGGTCGCTTCTCTTCAGATTTCGGTTTCAAATATTCAGTACTAATCATGAAATACTACATTATATGTTTGTTTTGTGAGAGAATAATATATATATATATATATATATATATACAGACATCTGGCACGTTCTGTCAAGGAAAAGTAAAACATCTCGGCCTTTTATTGGGTCCGTTTCATGATGAAGGCCTTATACAAGGTTCTGAACTGTGGGATTTCAAATTCGAGTGCTTGGTGCGTATGGACTAAATGGTTTATGCATGCGTCACATCTTAAGCAGGTTTGGTGTTTATTTTCACTTTTATTAACACTCTGCGCAAGTCAGGACGCTCAAACAAAACGGGCTTGACTTTAAATAAGCGTGAAGTTAGCAACATATCTAACGTGGACATTCGGCTCAGCGGTGCCTCTTGTTATTAGACGTTGCATCTGAATGTAAACAAAATGAAAGTAGATGCAAATAAAAGGCACCACCTTTGGTCGTTGGTATGCATTTATATGCAAGAATATTACAGTTTTGCGCATCCTTGATTGATATTGACCCACATCACGTCAAAGAGTCAAGTGTTCTGTGTTACTAAGTGGGAAAATGTACTTCGATATGATCATTTTAAACGCTTTCTGGAACCGAGGGTAAAAAAAGCCATAGATCAAGGGGTTACATGTAGAGTTAAGGTACCCAAACCACACCAGGGCATCAAAGACATCCACAGGAGTGGAGAAGTCCAAAAATGGATCGGCTATGGTGGCGATGAAGAACGGCAGCCAACACAAGAGAAAAATCCCCATCACAATCCCGAGAGTTTTAGCTGCTTTCCTCTCCCTCTGTTCGGACGAGTGGTTCTTTGTTTCCGAAGCGTTTCCTAGGGTGGCTCGATCGGCCATTATTTTGGCCTGTTTTCTTGCAACGTGAAATATTTTGAGGTACAGACAGCTCATGATGGTCCCAGGAATAAAAAAGGCGACGAGGGACGCGATAACTCCCCACTGTTTGTTAAAAATCAAAGCACAGTTTCCAACACAGTAACTTAACATCAAAAGGGCTTCCAAGCCGGAGAGATTCACGTTCGACAAAACGACCCCGAAGCTAAATGAGAAGGAAAAAAGCCAAATGACGGCGATGCCGACGACCACGGTGTTGGTCGTCACCTTCATCTTATAGCTCAGAGGATCGGTGATAGCCATGTACCTGTCGATGGAAACCAAACACAGGTGCAGGATGGAGACGATGCTCAGGGTCATGTCTAGACTGGAATGGATTTTGCAGAAAATGTCTCCCAAGAACCAGCAGCCTTCCACCCATCGTATCATACTGAAAGGCATGATCATGGACCCGAGCATAGAGTCCACCACTGCCAGGGAGAGGATGATGAAGTTGGTCGGAGAGTGCAGCTGTTTGAAGTGGGAGATAGTGACGATCACCAGCAGGTTCCCCCAAACCGTCATCAGCACCGTGGGAAGCATGAGCACATACATGGCCACTCGGACCATGAAGAAACGAGGAGCCCTGAGGCAGGACGCAGGGTCGTGTGGGTAGCACAGAAGAGTCTTCTCCACATCTTTAAAGCTTGTGTTTGTAAGCAGGTTCTCCATCCACCATAAAAAAAAAAAAAAAGGCGTGTAGAAGTCGGCTTGAAAATAGATCACGAAACAGTGCGAAAAACGAAAGCTAGATCCCAGGACATAACCAGACGTAACAGCTTAACACATCAACGGTCCCAAACACGGCCTGCGTAGCCAACGCGACTTAAATATGATCCGTTGGAACACGGCATCGCCGCTTCACCAATAGGAAGGCATTAATATGACATCATGTCATCGTCCAATTAACATTGGCTGTGTCTCAAATTGCTTTACGACTGCTCTACTCAGCAGCGTTATTTTGCACAGCACTGTGCAAATGTCTTAGGCCGCCATTCGATTTGTTGTTTTAGTAATAAAGAAGTACGTTTTATTATGATCTATAATCATTTCTCAGTCTCTCAACCACAAAACGAGTCCATTTGTATCCAGAGTTACTATTCGAGTTCAAAGAAGCTTGATCAGGAATGATCTTTACGGAACAGCAGCAGCCGAGAAAACGTTTTCTTCCACTTTTGCAGCTTCATAAAACAAATTGAATGACTTTTTGCACATTACTGTGTTTACTTTTCTTAAAAAATAAAACATTTCTATTCCAAAGCAGCCTAAATCAAAGCCAAGTAAAAGTCCGGGACAGCATCGGGTATGAAGTGCCAAAAGATGGAGGACTTTTGATTTTCTTTATACCGCAATGTTATTGTTTATTTATATCATAATGTTTATTTGGTTCTTCAATCCCAGGGTGGGGCGGCCTGCGGCCTTTCTGTGTGGAGTCTGCACGTCCTCCCACAGTCCAAAGACATCCGTGTTAGGTTAATTGGTGTCTCTAAAGTGGCCCAGAGTGCGTGCATGATAAGGAGTGTGTGTGTGTGTGCCCTACGATGGATTGATACCCAGTCTAGGGTTGTTCCTGGCTGGCCTGTGACCCCGTGTGGATTAAACAGAAGCTAATGAATGAAGGGGTGAATTTATTTGGATTACATATTTAAGTAGTTAATAAGTTAAAATAAGTTGAATTACTTTAATCCTTACGTATTTATCACCTGGGCCGACCAAAAAGGTTTGGCTCTCTTTTTGAGTTTCTTCCTTATAATGTTTAGGGAGTTTTTTTTCCTGTCGGCTGTCGCCCTACGCTTGCTCAGTTTGGGATTGGTTTGGATCGGTTTGTACCAGTGGTCGACTCCTACGGGTTTAAAAACTAACGATCGTTCACGAAAAGAGTTCATGAAAACTGCCGAAATGAACTCAAATGTACATTTAATGAAGCTATAAATGTACTGTCTCCATCATGCTCGTACTTTGTTTAAAAAAAAATGAGTACAAATGTCGTTGTTAAGTGCAATAAAACGTATTACCAGATTATGAGGATAAATAAAGAGGGTTAGAGTAGTGCACATGGGAGCTGTTTGTTTTTAATCCCAGTCCCAGTGTAGATCAGCAAGTTTTAATGCTGGAAAAAGGTTTCACCCTTTTGCCTTTCACCTTTCTGCACTTTGTCCACCATTTTTGAACATCGGCCTCATAAATGCAGAATATCTCCAAAACGAACCTGATTAATCAGTCGATCACCAGTGGACCAGTGAAAGCACGGCTTACAGGGTGGTACCGAAATGTCCAATGTTAGGATTGTTATCACGTACATGTTAAGAAATTCTGAATGAGCCACCAGGAGAAATGAAATGGAGAGAGCTAAAGAACTATTTCAATAAATTAACGATTTTATGGTTTGTTAATGGACCGTTTATAAATACTGGAACTGTGGTAGCCTAGTGGTTAAGGTACTGGACTATGGACCAGAAGGACCAGGGTTCAAATCCCACCTCTGCCACAGTTGGGCCCCTGAGCAAGGCTCTTAACCCGCCATTGCTTGAATTGTAAGACTGTATCAATTGTAAGTCGCTCTGGATAAGGGCGTCTGCTAAATGCTGGAAATGTAAATGTCAATACTTAATCTTAATCCCATTTAAGCTCCATTAGCCCAGCATCCAGATACTTCAGAAAGTGAACTTTTGATTGACGTAACTGCAGTGAGGTCATGTTTTGCTTCGCACGCGTCTAACAGAAAACCCAAGACACTGGTTATGGTTTCTCACATTTAATGATGCAGAGGCTCTCAGAGGGACTCGCCTAATCGACGGTGTTATAAACAAAACATAATGACTTCACACTCTCGTATTATTCTGGCCACCTGAAACCACAGGTTGCCTTTACATCATGTTGTTTTGCCAAAATATCACACTAATGATCATCCTCGTGGCGCAGAATATGAACGCAGCAAACCGGTCGGAGAGAAAACTTCTGCAAGAACAACAACAGCTCCTGCACAGGGTCAAGAGCCAGTTTCTCAAAGAAAAAACAAAAACAAACCAACAAACTGACTAAACACCGTTGTTGGACCTCAGAGAAACCAGGAGCAGTCAAGAGTATTTTCAAAAGCAGACTGGGTCGACTGTATTGGCTCTACCTGCACAAGGACAGGCCACAGTAGTAGACCGTATACGGTACACACACGGGAGGTTAATAGAATTTGGTACCAACAACAAAACTCTAAGAACCGAGAACCAGTAGCCTGTTACAAATACAATTTAAATTCCTCTTACTCACTTCAAATACAGATGGACATTAGAAAGGGTGGGTCCTACATGTGTGGAAAGTCGGTCCATTATAAAAGATTTTATCTCTAGCATGATAGAGTGACTAAACAATGACTAGAATAACTGATAAGAGCAATGTGTGAAGTGAGGAGTAAATACAGGCCTTAATTGACGATCGAATTACAAATATTGACAAGGCAACTAAACTGAGATCCACAGGAGGTCAGCAGTGCCCCATGGAGTTTTTTCTTGACTCGGGTCCTCGTATTCCATACTGTCCAAAGGGGATTCAGCCCACTTTAAGTTCACCACCATCTCCAGTCTGTCATAAACATCCATTCCAGGGTCATATTCATTACTAAAGTCCCAGCAGTCCATTTTTTTCACTAAAACAATAGCAGTGGTCATGCCAGTACCCTAAAACTGAGTTTAATCAGATGATGGCTTAGCTATTTATAACCAAGAGACCACATACGAGCACTTTAAACACCACAATATTGTAGAATGAGCAAAGGCTAAAATGGTCCAGAGGATTCATATTGCTAGATGCACATATCAGCCCTTTAGTCCCCAGTCGGTCGTAATGATTCAGTACACGGATGGGTAATGGACTGGGAAAAAGGTCGCTATAACCTCCAGAGTGTTTTCCAAATTTCATTTTGGTGCTCGTTTTCGTAGGTCAAGAGTACAGCTGAATTCTACAGCTGTTCCTCAGGAAAACTTTTCCACTGACGATGATCCTCAAGGCTTTTCGGAACCACGGGTAAAGAAAGGCATAAATTAAGGGGTTTAGGGCAGAGTTCAGATATCCGAACCAGACCATGATGTCGGTTAGCTCAGGTGATATGGTATAACCAACAAAAGGGTCGGTGACGTTGCAAAGGAAGAACGGACTCCAGCAAATGAGGAAAACTCCGACCACAATGGCAAGGGTCATGGTACCTTTCCTGGTTCGGTACCGGAACATTTTGGGTCTGTGACTTTGCATCCTGAGATGTTTGTCCAAACAGGAGATGGACCTCGCTTGGCTCCGTGCGACCATGTAAATCCTGGCATAGATGGCAAACATGATCAGGCCGGGAATGAAAAACGAGAACAGGAAAGTGACCACGGCTGACGTGTGACTGAAAAAGACATGGCAACCTCCCGCGCAGTGTACGTGAGAGTAGTAGAACGCTTCGTCGCCCCTGAGGTTGAGTTTCCCAAAAACCATGGTGAAGGCGAAGGCTGCCGCTATAAGCCAGCTGGCCAAAACCAAGACCAGCACCGTGGTGGAACGGAAGCGTGTGCGGTACGCCAGCGGGCTGCACACGGCGCAAAAGCGTTCCACCGACACGCACGTGAGGTGAAAAATCGACGCCGTGCTTAACATGATGTCCATTCCCGTGTGGAGCATGCACATGAAGTCGGTGAGGTACCAACAGCCGTACACAGAACGCACAGAGCTTAACGGCATGACAAACAGGCCCAGCAGGAGGTCGCACGTGGCCAGAGAGAGGATTAAAAAGTTGGTTGGTGTGTGGAGCTGTTTGAAGTGAGCGATTGAAATGATGACCAAAACATTTCCGCTCACGGTCATCAGGATGGCGACCGCCATGCCAATAAACATAGAGATCTGGACATCCAGAGGTCTGGGAATCCTCTGGCAAGACCCGCTGACGGAGGCATAGCATAAGAGCTCGTCCTTTTTAAAGCTGGACCAGTTGACCAGTTGGAAGTCCATCACGGTCAGTCCTGTAGGAGAAAGGCAAGAATCAGAGAAAGAACCGGCAAGGCGAGAAATGAGAGGCAACACGAAACAAATCGCGCTCACCAAGTGCTCAGATGTTCCTCACAGGAGTTCAGAAAGGTTCAGATAGTGCATTTGTGCTTCCTTATCTGGGAGAACCAGAAGACCAGTCACATGTACCATGATAAAGCACGAACCCAAAACCTTTAAAGACCGGCCTCAAAACGGTCAACAACACAACAAACGAATGCCATAAAAAGCCCATTAAAAAAACCCACACTTTCACCAGGAACACTTCCTCAAGTCTGAACTTACTCACCCAGACGTTTGTTTTCACGGGAATGCGGGAGCGACTCGGTCCAAAAGGCTTCAGTCCAAAAACGTCTCGTCCCATGGGTAGAGCGTATTTCTGTCGTGGGAAATTCCTCTCTAGGAGAAGCTTCAGAACATCGTCTGTGTGAAAAAAAACCCAAAAGGTCCTTTAATACCTCTCCTATTTCTCTCGGTCCAGATCTGCTGAGCAGCACAAACATCTCGGAAAAAAAAAAAAATCGAAACCTGTGCAAACAAGCGTACAAAGAAACCCAGCTGTCCAATGTTGACACTCGAAAAAAAGGGCCTGGATTGTCCAGATATTCTATCGTTTTATCGTTTACCTATCGCCACCGGGTTTTGAATCCGAGAACAAAACGCATATCCACGTACGAACGGACACACAATTACTGCGTCGCATCGCTTTTTTATCGCGCCTCTCTAAAACTAATCTGGGACCAGACCAGAGGGTAAACGTTGGAATGGAAAAAGCTTTCGTGCACATCAGCTCATGTACCTGCTGCTCGGTGCTGCATTCGATTACACACAATTTTTATTTGCCCCAAATCTTAGTAACCCTCCTGTGAATGTTTGCACAAGCAGATTGGAAGCTTTTCCAAGCTATTTTTGCTCCAGTAAGTGTTTAAGATAAATGCTACGCCCAAAGTGGAAATACTTCTGGGAAACGCTTGATGGATGAGGCCCAAGGTCTGGGGCCAAAACGAAACGAGCATACAAACATACAGTCTTGTTAATAAACAGGAATAAATAAATAAATAAATAAATAAATTTCTCAGTCCTTTCAAATTTGAATCCTGCGCATGACAAGCCACAAGCCAATGGAGTGACCTTTCATCCCCATGAGCACAAATGAACTATTGGATTGGTTTATAGGGACTTGCGTTCTCTCTCTCACCCCCCCCCGGCTTTTTCTTTATATACATGTAAATTTGTTTGCAGCGTCTGATCAGAACGCAGCACCTTATTCTGAGGTAAGAACCTGAATTAGTGAAAATGCTTTCTGTTATGTTATGGCATATAAAACCTACAAAGACATAAACCGACTTTTAAAAACCTTTTCTAAGCTGATACGTTTGATGTTTGACGCCAAACCAAACTGCATTCTTTTGAAAAGCGTGAGCATCTACAACTTGCAAGTTATTCTGACCATGCCATTCTGTCCTAAATGGGTTTTTTGTTTCTAAGGAATGTACAGCGCTCACAAAAAGGTAGGGGAGATTCCAAAATGAACACGAGGACATAGGAACAGAGAAGCGTTTGATTTGATTTGATTTGATTTGATTTGATTTGATTTGATTAAGCAAGACGATCGGAAAAGTTGTTTGATTCGGCAAATGAGATTCAAACTCAAACTCAATTACAGTGATTGATTAGAAAGTGATTTATGCATGGGGTGAATTCAACAGGAGCAGGGCAAACTGGACCAGAGTGCCCCCACATTGTGTTTGGTAGGGTGGTACGGTCACCCAAGAGGGTCAAAAGACACTAAGAGTGTTGTGATGGAGCATGGACAGGATCAGATGATCAGGTTATCCAGCAGTTCTTTTGGGATCAGATTCAGATTTGTTTTGTAAGCAGTGTGTTTTTTTTTACTCTGTGTAGCTTTTAGACGTAAGATCAGCAAACTCAGCCCAGTGTGTGAAGTAAGGAAGTAAGAAATAATGATATATAGCCTAAAAGCCTTCAAACATACTGGTTTTTTGATGTTCTCAGACTGAAATATGTCGTATTTAACACATTTTTGGCCCAATATATGAATGTATAAACATATATATATATATGTAATAATTCTATATATATAAAATGGAAACTGAACAATGCCTGATTCTTATGAAATCAGGTAACAAACTCAGGTTTCCTAACAAAGCGTGTGATTTTAAAAGCGCTGTTAAAACCAAGCGAACCAGTGAAAGTATGGAAGAGGAAGAGAAGCATTGTATTTATCCTCATAACCCCTCTGTACGTGTGTTTGTCCAGTATTTTCACAGCTCTGATTTTGATTTGAAGCTCATATTTGTGGCCTAACAGAAGCCCAAACTGGATCTTCCAAATATTCCGTTTTATTCCATGTAACAATATAATTATCTTTTCTTCGTGTAGCTTGTTCAGGCAGGGTTTTGTTAGCAATAAGCTCACGTAACACCGATCCATGACATCATAGATTTATTGGTAAGACCATATTACATGCAGGTTCCTGATCTTTTACAATGTTTTCGAATCTATGCCTTGATGTTGTTTAAGGTTTTCATGAATTATAGAACAAACAGCGTGTCACTTAAGCATAACCTGCTCATAAGAAAGAAAAATAACTCTGTTTCGGGTCAATTCAAGCCTTTTAAATAAGCAGGGAAGCAAATGGAAGAACTTTTTTGTATATTCATCGATCCACCTGTAGAAATGTAACCTGGAGAACCTCCAGACATATGGTGATCCCTTTAAATGGAGCCTGGAGAACCTCCAGGCTTATGGTGATCTCCTAAATTGAAGCCTGGAGAACCTCCAGGCTTATGGTGATCCCTTTAAATGGAGCCTGGAGAACCTCCAGGCTTGTGGTGATCTCCTAAAATGAAGCCTGAAGAACCTCCAGGCTTTTGGTGATCCCCTGAAATGGAGCCTGGAGAACCTCCAGGCTTATGGTGATCCCTTGAAGTGGAGTCTGGAGAACCTCCAGGCTTATGGTGATCTCCTAAAATGAAGCCTGGAGAACCTCCAGGTTTATGGTGATCCCTTTGTTCTGCTGGATGAGTGTTAAATATCCAGTGACTGCATTCGAGAGTCTAAATGTTGTCCTAAACTCTATCTATCTCCATTTAGGCCTCCGTTATCTGAACAGCTTAACCAAAGATGAACTTATCCGGACTGCCCGAGGCTCCCGACGCTTGTTTTGAGTCTCTGAACAATTCGTGCCCTCGGGCCACGTATTCGATCACGCTGCGTTTCTCTCTGTACTTCCTGTTCACCTCTGTCATCGTCCTGACCATGAGCGGAAACCTGCTGGTCGTCTTCGTCATCACGTTCTCACAGAACCACCTCTCGATGGGGACCAACCACCTGATTTTATCACTTTCTCTGGCCGGGTTCCTGCTGGGAGGCTTTGTGATGCCGTTCAGCATGTTCCGATCCATCGAATCCTGCTGGTATTTCGGAAAGATCTTCTGCGAAATCCACACCACCGTCGACATCATCCTGTGCAACGCCACCATGTGGCACCTGATGTTCATCTCTGTCGACCGGTACCTGGCCATTTTTTATCCCCTGCACTACCACAACCGAATGTCCAGCAAGGCTTGCGTGGCCATGATCGCCTCCAGTTGGGGACTGGCTACCATATTTGGGTTTGCCATTGTCATTACGGATCCAGACGTCCAAATCAGGGACGCCTCTCACGCGGCCTGCGTTGGGGGATGCTTTTCTTTGCACGCCAGAGAAATCGGAGTTGAATACGCCGTATTTTCCTATTTCATCCCCGTGTCGGTCATGGTGAGCGTCTACGGAAGGATCTTCTACATAGCCCAAAGACACGCCAAAGCCATCCACATTTATGCCAAACACCCAAATCCCAGAGCGCCGGTGTCGGCTAAAGACGCCAAAGCGACCAAAACTCTCGCTATCGTGGTCGGGAACTTCTTGTTCTGTTGGACGCCTTTTTTCACATGCAACATCATCGACCCGCTGATAGGCCATTCCATCTACACCCTCCTGTACGAAGGCCTGATGTGGGTCGCCTATTTAAACGCCACGTTCAATCCTCTGATTTACGGCTGCTTTTACAGCTGGTTTAGAGAAACGCTTAAAAGCCTTCTGAGAAAATTATTAAAGCCGACGTAACCCGACGGAACCCATGAAGATCATTTCACCTGGAAGAATATCTGCAAGATTGTAATAAATATACGGTTTAAGCCTCCTGATGAATAAACTTCCAACTGAGTTTGTTTTATAAATGTTAAATTAATTAGCCACAGCCACAAACAACAACAATAACAACAAATAATAAATGCCATAGAGTTAAAGTCACGGACTGGGGAGATAAATTGCATTTTATTCTCTCGTTCTTTATAAGAAGACTGATAACCCAGAGTTTTAGAGATCAGGGTTGGCTCAATAAATAAGAGCCCTAATAAATAAATATAACGGCTTTGTTAATAATATCCTGAACGAGACGAGCAGGAACTTGGTTTTTCCCTGTTAGCTTATCAGAATGCAGATTTTTATTTTGTTTTCTCCACCTGACCCCGACCCCGAGACCGAGACGAGGCCGAGTCTGCTCTTTTACGGTCAGATTTGGAAACAACTTCTCTTGATCCACTCGGGTTTTGTAAGTTTTACTTTAATTCGAGTCCATTGGCTCATTAATGGTTCATTAAAACCGGCCAAAACACGTTCTAAAAAGTCCAGATGGATCCTAATGAAACATGGTTTGATTATTATAGTATAATACTAATATGATCATGTTATTCAATTCCATTCTTTTCAAGTTTATTTCTATAGCGCTTTTTACAACGGCGCATTGTCTTCACTGGCTTCACAATATTACACTGTCCTAAAAGGCCAATCCCAAATTGAGCAAACCTAGGGCGACAGTGGCAAGGAAAAACTCCCTAAAATGGTAGGAAGAAACCTTGGGAGGAACCAAGACTCAACAGGGGACCCGTCCTCCATGGGTGGCCTAGATGTTAACTAAATAAACACCAAAAGAATATTAAGTTACAGCAAAGTACTGAACTCCGTTGAAGCCGTTACCGTAAGGCTTCAGTACGGATTTGTTTTTTCTTTAGGTGCCACCGATTTCAAAGTGAAGACGATGCGATTTGACACCGAATGCATTTCCGTCTTCATCCACCTCCTGCTCTCTCTCTCTCTCTCCCATTATGAAACTCTCCCAGAGACCACCAGAGGCAGAGACGGACCATCTGTCAGCTGGGAACGGAAACAAATACCTGAGGCTGTCGCTTTTCATTTGTCATCCAGAGCAGAGATGGAAAAGGGAGCGCAGAGGACGGAGACGCTGGAGGTTCTCTACCCAGCTGCCCTAAATGCCAGTGCAAACAGCCAACTAAGGCTAAACGTCGTCTGCAATCATGAAAACCGGGTTTGAATTGCGGGATGCAAATCGTAAACACTCGAGGTGGACTAGGCGTAAAAACCACGATCTGAGGTGCTGAGGTTTTGTTACCGTTTACCTCCAAACGCCCCGGGAACCACCACTGACAGATTTGATATGAAAACCTGTCTTTGTTTGCAATCCGCATTTGGGTTATGGTTGGATCCTCCAGCAGCCCGATAATCCAAATCCACATAATAATGGCTCTGTGTTCACAAGATTTCGACACGGTTTCCTGAGCTTAAACTCAGCGAGAACCTGTGAGGACATTCCACGAGAGAAGATCTTGTACCTGGAGGATCTATCGCCAATCTTATCAAGCTTAATAAGAGCAGATTCTGTTCCCTTAACCAGTGAAGGATGCGTGAAATCCTGAATGCGGGCGTCTAAATACTTGTGACCCATCATTTTATTTTATGCACGGTTTTGATAAGCTTTAGTTAAGCTTAGGTGACACTTTTTATGAACTGGTTGACACTGGTTGAAAATTCACCTAAACTCACTTGGATTCGTCACAAATCTCACCTGACTTGATAAACCCAATGAAATTCAGGTTACTAAACTCACACAGCATCACCCAAAGCCCCTGAGCTTATAGACTCGGCCGTGCTCAGGGACTCTTCTGAGCAGACCTGTACTTGCCCGGGCTCACCTCGCTTAAACTCACACGAACCTCGTCGTTTCAAACCCGGTCCGATAAACAGGAGCTCGTCTGAACCCAGTGAACTTTTAAAATACTCTGCTTTGCCATCCTGAGCTCGCCCGAACTCGCCTGGAATTACCTGATTCTCGCTCTCGTTTACCTGGACTTACCCGGCGTTGCTTTACCATGACGAGCTCGCCTGGACTCGCCTGGAGTCTGAACTGAACCTCAATCCGTCTAGGGTCAAGGGAAATGAGCTCATACAAATGTAAAACATTTTGAAATAAATGCTGCTCAGTTAGAAGCTCCAGAGATCAAGCCAAGTGTAGTTTGGCGTCTCAGCAGTGGCAGCGCCAAGAAATTCCCGGTTATTTTCAGGCTGGCACTTGCTACAGCTGTTCAGTACTCTGGCAAGACGGAAAACCCCTTCCTCTCCACCACCAATAAGCCGGTGGCGTGACCCAGAATTCATTTAGACAGGGTTAAACTAACTTTTAAAACAAGCTCCTCGTGTAGGGGGCGCTCCCCACCACTGATGTCACCGCGGGGGTGGGGGTGGGGGTGGTGGAGGTGGATTGGGTCGACTCACCTGATCTCTGGCTCTGCGTTCGAGTTCAACCCATAGACTCCCACCGACAGTGCCAGCAACCAGTGCGGTACGAAATGCCCCCGTTCGCACTCCAGGTAGGGCGCCGACCACTGCGCTGGACTTTTAGGGAGCGTTTCCAAGCTCCGCCCCTGCGTTATCAAATGGTTTTTCTTCCGAAATTCGTGGTACCACTCGTGTCCTTCGCCGGAAAGGTCTCGTACGACCACGCGTGCATCCTTCCTCGTAGCCTGGAGATGCTCGGCGCCGACCGAGAGCGCCGCCCGGTGGATCCTGGGTTCCCGCTCCAGTGTGCTCTGCAGCAGAGCCCGATACCACGCCTGCTGCTTCACTAGCGCTTCCTGGTCCAGCTCCCACGTTAGCGCTCTCAGAAAGTCGGCGGCCCGTGATGCGGCGTCAAGGGCCGAGCGAACGGAATGGAGCGAGGCGACGTGGGGCGCCGGAGGGGCCGACCCGAGGCCGCTAAGCTCGTACCGGCGCGAGCAGTTGACCTGGGCGAGCGCCGAGGCGTCGCCGGTGTGCAGGAATGCAGCCACCACGCGGGGCAGCTCCTCCGCCCCGGCCGCCGCCCCACGCCCATGATGCTGCCTGGTGCTGATTTCGGCGTCCTCGTCGCTGCCGTCCGACCACACCACATAACCGTCGTGCGAGCCGCGCACAAATCCGGTCCGCAGCAGGAGCCAGAGCAGGAGCATGACCATCACCGAGTGGACTCGGACGCCCTGCTCGCGGAGGGGCGTCAGAACGGTGAGGCTATGACCTCATTGGCTATCCACACAAGTCAGAAATCCTAATTGAGTCAAGGCATCGCAACTTCCTCAGGCTGGAGTGCGTGCGCGTGCCTCCTCGCCCCCCGGTCGCGCAAACAAGACGCGGTAAAAACAGAGCTGTGCAAATCTATTTTTAGGTACGCTCCACGCGCCCACCGAGCACACACCGAGCATGTCAGGGTGTCATCCTGTTGCACCGTCCTCGTGCTGCCCAGCAAACCGACACCACGGTCGTGAACGAGACGCGGTTAGCACTGTCGCACGCGCGCTCGCACGCACACACACACACGCACACGTGCGCACGCTCGAGTATAAGTGCTCTCTCTCCGGCTCTTCTCTCAGCATCAGCATCAGCATCAGCAGCAGAACGGTGAAGGGAGAGCACGGCTGCATGTGAGAGAGAGAGAGAGAGAGAGAAACAAAAATCCGTCCCACCTCCATCTGTATGGATACTTCACCTGTCAATCATGCATTCCGTGGGCGGGGCTAAGAGGAGATGGAGAGCAGCATCACGGGCGGCTTCGTAACAACACGGGAGGCATAGCTAAAAATATATGGACACCACACGCCAAACAAATGCGCAGCAACGACTGTAAACAAACAACGGAGCGGCTCAGTGACAACAGTAGGAGTTGTCGGTGCGATATTTGTGTGCCTGGCATCCCGTGTTGGCGTCTACTCGCCAGGCTCGAATCACCACGTTGGTGGGATCCCGCATTAGACCTCTGTGCCACCAGGGTGTCGTTGTTGGCAGATATCTGACTGTGGGACTGTGCTAGCCTAGTGGTTAAGGTGCTGGACTCCGGACCAGAAGATCCAGGGTTCAAATCCCACCTCTGTCAAGCTGCCACAGTCGGGCCCTTGAGCAAGGCCCTTAACCCACAGCTGCTTGAATTGTAAGACTGTATAAGGGTGCTCTGGATAAGGGCGTCTGCTAAATAATGTAAATGTAAATATAAACTCAGCCCTAAACTTTGTGGGACTGTGGTAGCCTAGCGGTTAAGGCACTGGACTCTGGACCAGAAGGTCAAGGCTTCAAATCCCACCTGTGCCACAGTTGGGTCCTTAAACAAGACCCTTAACCCGTAATTGCTTGGATTGTAAGTCGCTCTGGATAAGAAGCGTCTGCTAAATGTAAATGTAAATATCGCTGTGTAAACAAATAATATAGTTCTTATAGCTTTTTAAGAAAGGTGCTCAGGTCTACAGGTGACTCCTGGCTGGGTTGTGCACTGAAAGCAGTTACAGTTGGGAACAGGGACTGCCAACCGGTCCCTCCCGCCGCTGGACTGACGCGTTACAAGTGTGAGGTCGGAGCGTTAAGACGCTAATGTGCTGTAATTCTCCGATCTAATTCCTCAGTGTGACTCTCCCGCATCCTGCTCGCCGTTTTCCATTTCGGCTTATTGTAGCAGTCGACCGCACACGCTTTCATCAATATTTCAGTCACATTCAGAGTTTCATCGGCTGCTTTCAACGCAGAGCGCTTTCGCTTCACCTGACCTCATTTCCTAACTCTGACTCTTCCATGCTGTACCAAAAAATCAGGACTAGTTTTGCTTTAACTAGTCAGTCCAATTTGTGGTGGAAATGCAAAACAGAGTGGGCAGCCCGTACCCTAAACCGATGGAAATTTCTATAAAGGTATTAGTTAGGACAGGGTTGTAGCCCTTTCGCTCTCAGACCTGCCTTAATTCTCCATTATTCCATATTTTCCATAAGAAAACTGTTCATACAAGCCGTAATGGATCCAATGCTCACAAATTCGGACCCTACCGTAGCGGAATTAAAGACTCGTCAAGCCAGGTCACGTTCTACACACCTCAGGTTACACTTCAGGAGCTCTGAATATGCTTAAACATTTTCCAAAAGCTGAATCTCGCCCCAACGAATCCCCAGTCTGAAAATAACAGTCGATTTAACGCTAACTGTTGCTGAATAGGAGCTACTTCTGATGCTAACAGAGATTTAAACGCGGTCTGGTTTCGAAGATCATGGCTCACAAGTTTAAAATGAGTGAAATTTAATGCTGCAAATGCAAATACTTTAGCATCAACTGTAACAAGCTCAGGCGCTAATCCTAATATTCAAGGCTAAAGCAAATACGAGAGGGCTAATGCTAATACTTAATGCTAACGCTAATACGGAGCGCTAAAGCTAATAGTTAGGGTGCGTAAACAGTACATTTTTGTGTTTTTGTTCGATAAAACCAGCGAAATACAAATAAAACTATATTATTACTTTTACAGATAAGTAATTAAATCGATCTAGATATTTATAATATATCTATCCACTCCTAAAATAAATACCAGTATATACCAGTATGATATATAGTAAGTTGGATCTTTATGTGGTATCAGGGGATGGTGCCAACTTTTGGTGGTCTGGTTCCTTAAAGGAATGAAAAAGGAACCATGATGAGACCAGTAGTGCCAGTTTGTGCCAGCCTGGCAAGCTTTAAGACTGGTACAGGGCTCTCAAGTCTCACGCCTTGAACCTCGGCGAGTTCACACGCTCCCACTACTCAGAAAAGTCACCCAGTTACCGCACCATATTCAGCCAATCCATCGGCTGCATATTATAATGTACTCTCGTTGAGCCAATCAGAATATAGATCGCCCTGTTGTTAGGCAGACCTAGTCAAAGAGGGTGGAGCTTCAGCCAGAGTGTCAGGCGCGAAGAACTGTCCGATTCGAAAGGTCTGAAACACACGTCGGTGAACAACTGAAGGAG
>JAVSBV010157980.1:0-14756 GCA_033117975.1 Parotocinclus spilosoma
AATGTGCATTTAGCTCATCTGCAAGTGAGGAGGACAACCCCATATCACTGATCTCACCACCTTTGTAGTCAGTGATAACGCGGAGACCATTCCACATGCGTCTGAGATCGGACCCACGGTAATTAGACTCCACTCTGTCCCTATAATTCCTTTTGGCCAGTCTGATGGTCCTCTGAAGGTCATATCTGGCTTTCTTATAACTCTCCAGGTCACCAGTGTTGTAGGCTGTGGTCCGAGCTCTTAGTTTGGCTCGGACCTCAGTGTTGATCCAGGGTTTCTGGTTGGGAAAAGTTCTGACATTTATCTTTGGAACAATGTCATCAGTGCATTTACTGATGTAGCTTGTGATGGAGTCAGTATATTCGTTGATGTCAGTGCCAGCTGCATCACGAAACATCTGCCAGTCTGTGGATTCAAAGCAGTCCTGAAGTGTGAAGATGGCCTCCTCACTCCATTGGTAGATTGATCTTAGAACTGGCTTTGCCTGTTTAAGTCTTTTTTTTCTTCCATCAGGTTTAGGTACAATTACCACTGGAGAAGCCCAGGATGAATCAGAAGGCTATATTATACCTGCCTTGCTCATGCTTTCAATCTCTAGTCTTATGACCTCTTTTTTCGCTGGAGAGACCCGATTAGCTCACCACTTCATCCGTGGTCAAAATATGATACTTGATCTTGCTTGTCCTTCCCAACCTTTCCGAGCAGACTGATGACCATTTCTGAAGGAGAGGTTTCAACTCAGGTGGATGAATTTTCAACAGATCATCAAAATCCAGTTTGAAAAGAACTTGTAGCTTCAAACCCCTGTTCGCTTTTAAGGGGTAAAGCCACATAAAGGCTGACTTTTGGCTGTCTGGGTTTTACCCAGGAGTGGCTTATCACCCCAGATGACAGAATAGGAAAAACCCTCCACCTTCCTCTGATCCTCAGGCTATAGTTGCGCTCGCCAACATTCAAACACCAGCCCTACTCAAAAAATCTAGTCCTAAGACCAGAGGAAACACCAATTGTGTGTTGGTCATGATGTAAGTGTCCGCTGTCACCAAAAGTCCATGCCACTCATATGACAGCGGAACTTTCCCCTTAGGGGTGTAAATCCTCCCATCAGCCAAAATGAATGACCGATTTAACTCTTTGGTCAGTGGGTCTCCCAGTCTGTTCATGGCCTCCCAGAGGGACTTCTGCATCAATGTATAAGTATAGCCAGTATCCAACACTGCCTCCACGTGAAATCCTTGTACAGTGATGGAAACCTTTAACAGTGGCGGCGATACAGATTGAACTAAAGCTAAATGTGAAGACTGAGGATTGGCTTTTTTAGGACGTGAGATTTTCTTTTTTCCTTTGTCCTGTGCCTTAAGTTGGTTCACCCTGGCCCAGTAGTCCTTTTTTGGAATTGAAATCCCTTTCCTTGGACCTGACCTTCACCAATTGCTCCACTGTATATACTGCCCCTCTTAGACTTCCTGCCAGTGCAGTTATTGCAGTTACTCAATATTCCTCTGACCAATTTTACTTCTGGCAAGTCGTCCTTTCATTTCAGGCAAAGGGCTCGGTAGTCATAGGCAAAATCACGAATGCATTGGTCGGGTTCTAGGACCATGGCTTTAAGTTGTTCTTCAAGCTCGGTCATATAGTCTGTGGGGAGAAAAGCTGACAAAAATGCTCTCTTGAAACCAGCCCAATTGTTGATTTTGTTCTTCTCAGCTATCCACCAGCATCCAGCAGGCCATGTTAAAACAGTATTGAGGGTAGCCACAAGCTCATTATCGGTTAAGTGTCTTAAAGATAGGAAGTTCTCACACTTTTTCATAAAATCCAAAACCTCTGCCGCATCCCTTGATTCTCCAAAAGTGGGGAATTCCAAATAAATGGGTAGTTTTGAATACAAGGGTGCACTATTGACTGAGCAAGGGCATTCCTCTGCAGGGGTTACTGGGAAGAGAGATGCCCTAGTCAAAGGAATGCTGGATCTCCACCGAGACACCTCCATTCTCCACAGCTCATCTCTCCTTTGCAGACATTCAACCACCCCTTGCTCAAGTTGATTTAGGGACCTTTTAATTAGTTCTTCCAGAGCCTCAAACCGCTGATCCATACTTTCTCTGAGCATGACTTCTCGGTTTGTTGCACTTTCACTGGCTTTTAGAAGATCATTCTGTAAGTTCCTCATTTCAGTTTTCAAAGAATGAACCAATTGGGACAGGCCTGCCACTTCAGACTCAAGGCGGTTGATAATGCTCCCCACAAGTTTATAGGACGTTTGTTCGTCCTCATCACTTTCTCCAGCTTCGCTATTGAGGTACAACTAATCAAGTAATTAACTGGGTTCAGCCACAGGAATGGGATTTCTATAAGTGACACCAGGCCCAGGGATAAAGGAAGGGGACTCAACCGCTATCTGAGTGAAGATCTGTTTCCCCTTGGCAAACAGCCTGATCTGATAACTGGAGCTTACATGATCCATAATAATAATAATGCTATTTGATAAAAGTACTGAATTCAATTCAATTCAATTCAATTTTATTTATATAGCGATTTTTACAACGTAGCATTGTCTCAAAGCAGCTTCACAACATTACACCGTCCTAAAAGGTCAATCCCAATACATACAGTATACATATACAAAATACATATAAATATCACCACATATATATTATTAGTGTCCCCGTACGGGCCATCGAAAAAAAGCAGTACCAACACAGCTTCAGACAATGTATAGCAGGAAAAACAGTTAGAATAACAGACTAAAGTCCATTAATTATCTCGATTGGATCCAAAACAAAACAAAAAATCAAAAAAATATCAAACTGCCACCATAATCCAAGAGAGCAATGTCCCAAAGTCTTTAAAAATCAAAAATCCAAACAGGGCCCAGCAAAGCAAAAAAAAAGGAATAATCCAAAACAAAACAAGAACGAGCTCACCAAGTTCCTCGAGGTACCTCCACAGTTAAAAGGGGATCCAATATTTAAGGACAAAGATGAGTAAAAAAAGAATCTGATTGTTAGGGCTTGAGCAGAAAAAGCCTAGGCCTGTCTTCCCCAAACTAAGTTCCCATGAAAATGGCCACCCCACTTTTCTTCCTGTTCCCAATCCAGAGTACCTTCAAAATAAGAGTTCATTCGCCTTCCCCATAGGAATACCCAGGGAACATTTTCAAAACAAGACTAAACAAAACATAATTAAAACATTATATATAAGATGAGGTCACAACTCCTAGTAGAATATCCCAGTGAGAAGTCAAAAGAAATTAAGGACTTTAATGGGACAAAATAACACCTGAAGCACTTTGTTGCTTGCTATACATGGTGCCATCAGATCTTTTACATTTTGTAAGAAGCATTGGCAACAATACTAAGTGGTAACATTTTTTGGAATGTATTGCAGGCTTGAAATGCAGGACAAAAATGTTTATTACCAAATGAAATGAAGTTGACCAGACAAAACATGAAATATCTTGGGTTCATAGCTGGACTTGACAGGAAGCTTGTTCATGGTGCAATATTTTCTTACATACATTATCACAAACAGAAACATACATTATTACCAACACTAACAAGGATTTCTTACCAATCAATGTAACAGGAAAGCTTGTTCACAAACCAACCCAGTTCATCCAACCTCCAGGAATCATCTGCCCCCTCTTACAGGAGGTACATTCCAAACTTGAACCTAATGCATCCACAACTGCTAAACCGCCTTCCCTGGGGCCATGACCACTAAAGTATGTAACCGAACTACAAACATACTAGCAGTAGCAAGGTTTGATTATTATCAGAGTGCAGATTTAAAACAGGATTCCTCAGTGACACCTACACAGTATAAAAAAAGACATATGCATGTAGTAGTATAATATTAGAAGCTGTAATTACAGACTTAACCAACACCTCCATAATCACCTTGCGTGCCATTGCTGAGTCATTTCAAATTAAGTGTGTCCTAGATTTTGACGCATTTAAAAAGACAAATGCAGGTAACAGTTACGTTCAAAACAAGTAAATTAAATACAGGGGGGGAAAATAAGTATTTGGTCCAATTCTTTTTGCAAGTTTTCCCACCTACAAAGAATAGAGAGGTCTGTAATTTTTATTGTAGGTACACTTCAGCTGTGAGAGATGCATGAAATGAATTGTATAAATATAGCTTTCGTTCAGCAAATACGAAGAAAAGACCCACACTCAGCTTGAAGTCTATTCCCGTTTATTTACTCTGATCCCATCTGTCCCACATACACAGCATTCCGGCTAATTCCCAGTACACCTCCCCCTTTTAGATGAGAAATACCCCATACAAAGCATCCTGTAGCATATACCTTTTTTAAAATTCGTTTCTCTAATTTCTGCACATATTTTCTAATCATGAACACATTTTACTTTAACACATTTCCGAACTACACTCTTCTGTTTCAAAACTGGACAGTTTCAACACCTATATACACAGAGAGTCCATTGTCTTTCCATGACACTATCACCACCTACATCTCCCTTTTTTCTGAAAGCACAAGGTTCATATTTCCAGTCTAACAGGAGGTTTAGACAATCTTCCAGATCTTGTGACAAATCCAGTTGGACGTAGATGCCGTCTGTTTCCCCTTAGTATCCCTCAAGAAATGTCAACCAAGTAAAACCTTGGAGTCTGAGCTAGTCCAAGAACAAAACCATGGATATGCTCTGTAGCAAGTGAAACCTTTTGCCCCGTTTGCTTGGGAAGTGGACTTGAGCCATGATGTCTATTGTAGTTACTTGTTTGTCGCTCTCGCATTGCTTCATTCTTCTTGTGAAACTCTTTGAGGTTAGGCCACGCTGGAGACAAATTACCAGGAGGTTAAGGTAATATAGTGCGCAAGCGTTAACCCCATAAGCAGCTGGGAGGGAGAGAAGCCATACTCTAAAGGCGTAGCACTGTACATTAGCAGTGCTTTGCTGTAGTCTCTCTCTTTTTTCCACAGTCCTTTGAGGGTGCGCACTGCTCGCTCCGCTTCCCCATTAGCATAAAATTATTAGTATAAATTTAACTTAAATTTAATAAAACTCACATGCAAAATTTCGAAAGGTGTCTGACACAAACTGAGGTCCATTGTCAGAAACAACCTCATCAGGGATGCCGTGTCAAGCAAATACTTCCTTGATCACTCACACTGTGACCTCTGAGGATGTGGTTTTAAGCTCTGCCACTTCAATGTATCTGGAGAAATAATCAACAATGAGCATATAGGATATCTTTTCATGCTCGAAGAAATCCATAACTACTATACACCATGGGCGAGATGGGACTGGGCTAGATAACAGTGGCTCACACCGTTGCACTCAGTGTTGTATGCATTTGTCACAGTTTTCTACCATCATTTGAATTTCAGATGACAGACCTGGCCATCAAACAGAATGATGAGCTCTGGCTTGGCATTTAGAAATGCCCTGGTGTCTCTCATGTATCCTTTCAAGAATGTCTTCTGCAGTTGAGCTGGAATCACTAATCTGTCACTTTTTAGGAGAAGATTGCCCACCACAGTCAGTTCAGCTCTGACTTGCCAAAAGTGCTTGAGGTCTTTGTTTACAGCGTGCTTCTCTGGTCAGCCAGCTAAACAGTAGAGTTTTACTTTCTTACATGTGTTGTTTGCTGCTTGGGCCTCTTGTATCTGTTTCAGATGAGTGTCTGTCACTGGCAGTGACGCCACTATGGTTTCCACAAAAACCTTCTTTTTTCAACTGCTGATCAGACAGTGTGTCTGCAGTTATGAGGTTTTTCCCTGGAACATGTTTTATGTCATAACAAAATCTTGAGAAACGAAGGCGGAATCTCAGAATTCTGGGTGGTAACTCATCTAGACCTCTGGTGCCCAGCAGTGGTACGAGTGGTTTATGGTCAGTAAGTAATGTGAATTGAAGGCCTTGGAGATACCAGACCAACCTTTCACATGCCCATGTTACTGCCAGCGCTTCCTTTTCAATTTGCGCATAGCGCTGCTCTGTGTCGCTCAGCCCTCTTGAAATGTATGTGACAGGTTTCCACGTGCCATCACTTTGACTTTGTATAAGTACAGCACCGATGCCGTATGAGGATGCATCTGCTGCAACCCGGGTCTTTTTCTCTGATGAATACTGGGCCAATACTTTTGGTAAACTCACCTCTTCTTTGAGTTTGCAGAAGGCTTTTGTCTGTTAATCTCTCCAGCACCACTCATTTCTTTTTTCAGTAAATCCTTAAATGGAGTGGTGAATGACGCAAGTTGTGGGAGGAATTTGGCGAGATAATTTGCCATGCCTATACCATCAGCCACACATGTTGGCTCAGGCATTTGAAGGATAGCTCTCACCTTGTTCGGGCCTGCCTTCAAACCATTTGCTGTGATTTTGTGTCCAACAAAAATCATTTCACTTTTGCCGAAATCACACTTTTGATTCAGTTTGATGCCTTCCGATTGAAGTTTCTGCAACACCTGGTGCAGGCGCTGATTATGCTCCATTTTGTCACGGCCAAAAACAAGAATGTCATCAGCATGGAAGATCACTCCTTCATAGTTCTCTAGTAGCTGTGACATGCTGCGTTGAAAGTGCTCTGGGGCTGATACAAATCCAAAAGGGATCCGATTGAAAAAATCTCCCAAATGGTGTAATGAATGTAGTGAAAGGCTTTGATTTATTTGTGAGTGGAATCTGCCAGAAGCCTGACCTAGCATCCAATTTAGTAAACATTTTGACATTGGACAGCATTGCTAGGGATTGGTCTACCGCTGGTAAGATATGGCCGTCGCTCTTGACCCACTTACTCAAGTTAGTGAGATCTACACATATGTGAATCTTCCCATTTGGCTTGGGAACCACAACCATCCCTGCGCACCATTCTGTAGGGCTGCTCACCTTGGAAATGATACTCATACTCTCCATCCAGTGTAGCTCCTCTTTCTCCTTATCTCTCAGTGGTAGTGGTAGTGGTTGTGTGACAGCATCAATGCGATGGACAAGGCTCAACGCTTCGATTGCTGGTAGTCCTAATAGTGCTTTTGTCAGTCCAGCAACAACATACACATCTTGAATGCAGCTGCGCCATTTTGCAGTAAGAACCCCTTGGAAACACCCTTTTACATCCAGGATGTTATGGCCTGGCCCATAAAGCACTTTTTCTCTCTCTGGTACAGCTGACACTGCTGCTCCTGAACTGGATGACGGTTCCAGTTACAAAAATTGTTTTTGTCCACTGTTGAGCAGTAGATGAGGACACTTCTCCAAGAAAATTAAAGTCCTCTGAGCAGGATCCACATTTACCATGAGACACGGAAACTATTTTATATGTACAGCATGCAGCAGAAAAGTGCCCTTTTTGTGACATTTATGGCATTCAGCATCTCTAGCTGGACAGTCCCTCATCCATGCTTTTTTTCTGCACCACTTTTTGTGTTTTCAGAGTTAAATCAGGATATAGTGGCAGAAGTTCAGACAATCTGTGGTCCCTGATTCCAGGGAACAATTCTATCCCTGATTAGCTCCTCTTTCACTGTGGCAAAGTTACAATGCTCCACAAGCTTACGTACTACTGTGATAAATGCACTTGCACCCTCTTCTTGGCACCTTTGATTGAACTGGGCTCTCTCAAATATGACATTATGTCTACCTACACAGTGTTGCTGAAATGCTTGTACAATTGTGTCATATTTCTTTTTGTCTGACTTGCTCAGTGGCAGCACTGCTAGAATATCGTCTGCTCCGTCTGCCATAGCGTAGAGTAAAGGGTTCACCTGATAGTCCTCTGGTTTTGTGCTCAGTCCAGTCTGGGTGAGTTATCTGTACTGCTGCAACAGCCATTGCTTTAATTCTGTGTGTTAGGTCAAATAAGTGGAAGAAAACACACTGGTGTGAAGCCGCACTGCTCTCTCCTGAGTTTCGCACACGTTTCCTTTAGTCTCCTTAACTCTCGTTTTCGGAGCTACAGCCTCAAGTAAACTCACTTTACACATGAAGCAGTAAACGTACGTAACATTTACTAAACTGCCCGATTCTGACACCATGTATAGATATAACTTTCATTCACCTAATACGGAGGCAAGACCCACACGTAGCTTGAAGTCTATTCCTGTTTATTTACTCTGATCCCATCTGCCCCCACAGATACACAGCATTCTGGGTACATAAATATTTGATACAATACAAAAACAAAACATTGTTTGCAATTACAGTTTAGATGTTCCCTGTAGTTCTTGCCCAAGTTTGTGCACACTGCAACTCCAAAGAATTTCTATTGGGTTTAAGTCTGGAGACTGGCCAGGCCACTCCAGAACTTTGAAGGGACTTTACTTCTTACGAAGCCTCTGGTTAGTTGTCCTGGCTGTGTGTTTTGGGTCACTGTCTTGCTGGAAGACACAGTCATAACACATCTTCAGTACTCTTCCTGAGGGTGAACAGGTGGACCTTGCATGCCCTGCATGATCTTAATCCATTGTACAGGTCTACAATTTTGTCCCTGGTGTCTTTAGACAGCTCTTTGATCTTGGTCATGGTTGAAAGGTTGGAGTGTGATTGATTGAGTGTGTGGACAGTTGTCTTTTATACAGGTAATGAGTTCAAACAGGTGCAATTAATACAGGTAATGAGTGCAAAATAGGAGGGCTTCTTGAATAAATCTAACAGGTCTGTGAGAGCCAGAATTCTTTCTGGTTGGTAGATGATCAAATACTTATTTTGTGCAATAAAATGAAAATTAATTATTTTAAAATCATCCAGTGTGAGTTTCTGGATTTTTCTGGATTCTGTCTCTTACAGCTGAATTGTACCTACGATAAAAACTACGGATCTCGCCATTCTTCATAGGTGGGAAAACCTGCAACATCGGCAGTGTATGAAATACTTCTTTTCCCCACAGTATATATGCTTTACAATTTGACAGTATTCATTACAATTAGATAGGAAAAACTGTTTTTAATGTGTTGCACGCTTGAAATGCAGAAAATGATGTTTATTAACGTATTAAATGAAGTTGACTAGACAAAACTAGTGAAAAATGAAATATTCAAGGTTTATACTGTCTGTAAAGAAATAAAGGTCAATGTAAGAAACGCTTTCTTTTCTGATTTCTACATTAACAAAATGGCCATGTTTGTTTTGACATTACTTTTTTTAGCCATGTTACTTTAAATTTCCAATCTCTGCACTTGCATTCTAAAGACATCTAAGCAATGAACACACTCAGCATCGTGTGCTTCAGGGAGGAATAAGTTGGAATTCATGTCCTGCAACATTCTAAGACATATTTTCATGAGAAGATGGTAGTTACTTAAATGCAGTACTTGTTTGACCAGATTATTATTGTGAGCTTTTCTGCCCTCAGTTCTGCTGACTATTTTAAATTTGTTTAATGTTTGAAGAATAAACATATGTAACTTTACAGTCTTGTTCTAAAATCTAGCAGAAAGCCTTTTCAGAAGAATTAGAGCTGTTAGGGAAAATGGGACCTCCATATGAACAGTCATGCTTATGGATGTAATTTTTTTTGTGTCCACAAACTTATTTTGAGATTGAAAGACTCTCTTAATTTTCAAGTCTTTAGACTTTGGAGTCTGGTGTTATATCTGGCCTGTCTGCTTTGTCATGCCATGTGTGTCCAGTAAGAGGAGTGTCCAGTAAACTGTCCTCTGGGCTTAGCTTTGGTCCCTTTTAACTTGAGTTATGCTACCTTGCATTAGACTAAGGGCAGAGCCGGAGGTTCATAATCAAAAAGTTTCTTAGTGCTCTTGGATGTTGGGGTGCTGTCTTTTTGCCTCTCAATCACTGAGGTTTGTTGGTTCCTGGGGAGGTGGGTTGCCAATGTCTCATACGAGTAATCTTGGCTTTGTTACCTTCTGGTTTTCTCCTTCTAGCTATGCTGCTATGTAGTGCTGCCGGAGTCTCATGCTACACTTCGTACTACTGCTACAAATGTCTTCTGTTAAAATATTTGGCACTTATCAATAACTTACTTAATTTTTTCCCTTTCTGAGCTCTTGTTCCGTTACCAGTTCCAGTCACACACCTCAATAAAATGTTCCGCTACTTTTGTTCCACAAAAACGTTTACTAAACATTTAAGTCATTTACACTATTGTCTTGTGCAATAGTTTTATTTTCTCATGTATTATTTTCTAGTAATTTTCTAATAATACAATAGCTCTATTTTTTCTATCTATTTTATGTCTACATATCATTACACAATTCTCACAAAAATATAATCAAAACAAAATATCTGAATTTATTTTAATTATTTCACCCTAGGCTTGCTCAATTTGGGTTTGGGCTTAGACAAAATAATATAATAGAAAACTTAAAGGCTGCCAAATAAAAATAATAAACAAATTGAAGAATAAAGTCAAGTACATTCAATGGCTACTGGAAGTGTATTTTTTGCACACTAATATTTTAAAAAATTCAGAGATCACAGGAGTTACACTCTTACGCCCTTGCCTTTTTATGAATTAAAATTTTTCAAGATTCCTTAAAGCATTTCTTACTGCAAATATATGAAAATACCTTCCAGTATTTCTTTCAGAAACGTTAGTTAGTTTAGTTTTTTACCAATTCCCAAAATGTGACTTAATGGTAAAATAGAGATAAATTAAGTATAAATATATGGGCAAGTTCTTTTTATTTAGCCCTTAACATGTGGGACATTATAGAATAAGAAAACTAAATTAAACAAGCATAGATACACAAACTGGAACATGCACTTGATTTAGAAGTCTGCATGTACATGAGACATCACACTAGTTTTGTACAATAAAAATAACATTGGCATAGACTGGCTATTAAAAATATTGCACACCTGCTTGATGCTTTTTTTATTGACTTAACATTTATATTACTTACAGCTAACATTAGTGTTAGTGCCAGGGTGCAGTAACTCCCTCCATCATTTAGTTATTAATTTTCTTACCTCCAATAACTTACTGCTGAGGATTATCATTATCTTAACCCAAGGTTTTTTCCTTCTGGGATTGGCCTTTTAAGATAATATAATATTGTAAAGCTGCTTTGAGAGAGACAATGAACCAATGTAAAAAGTGCTATATAAATAAATTTGACTCCTACACACACACACACACACATCGGTCCAATTAGGCACATTCATGTAACCTAACTTAGGTATGGAACGGACACACCTGCAGAAAAAATGTTCAGTCAGGATAACCTTTTTATGACTGATGTGAGCTATGGTGTGTAGGTTCTGCAGCAGAAAAGCTAGACATGGACACACCCTGCTATAATTACTAGTTTTGTGTAGCACGGCATATTAGCCTCTATAAGATTAAACTGAAAATACCTGTTCTGTTGGAGAAGTGGCCAAAAAAGATTGTTTGTCAAGCCTCATATCCTTTCATCCAGAATTACAGACAACCCTCCCCAGAATTCACTGTTTCATGCTGCACATTGCATCAGTGATTGTTAATGGACTGTGTGATCTTAATCAATAACTAACTACTTTTTCTCTTTTGCCACTGTCATCTCTTTCTCTGCCCCACACATCTTTCTATCTCTTTCTATGTTCCTCCACTTCAGCTTCACTCTACTGTTTTTTGTAAACAGAAATCAGTCCCACCATGCCCGAGCCATGTCAGAGGACAGTAATTCTCTCCATCCTACGATTGATGTGCCTCTGATTACTTTCCTGCTGAGGACTCAAGATCCTAACGGGACTTTGTATTGACTTGTGTATTGGACAAAATAGTTGCAGATATATATATTTGTTATGATACTCTTTTCAATAATTAAGGTATCTGTTATTATTTATTTACTATTACTATTGCTACAAACTTACAATTAATGTCTAAAGCCACCCAAGGCGGATGGGTCCCTTTTTGAGTCTTGGTCCTCCAAAGGTTTCTTCCTCACAATGTTTAGGGAGTTTTTCCATGCCTCTGTTGTCCCAGGCTTGCTCAATTTGGGATTGGGCTTAGAAGATGATATATTACTGTAAAGCTGCTTTGAGACAATGCTTCATTGGAAAAAGTGTTATACAAATAAATATGACTTGACTTGATTTATAACTGGAATTATAACATACATTTGTGTATTGTCTACATACTGTAATAGTGCCGGTTTATAGAACCTTGATAGCTTGTTTTTTTGTAGCACCTCTTGTTGTTCTGTGGCATCTTCAAGACACTGCACACAATGAATAAACACTAGGCAGCCTTCATGTGAACACACTACCTTGTTGTATACAAGTTGCTGACATCGCTGTTTACATTTACATTTTATGTGAAGGGATGACAGTAATTGTTATGGTATCATCAGTTAAAAGACTTATGCTTTACTGTTTGTGAGCAATGGTGATGTTCACCTTGCCAAATCTTTGCCCCCCACCCTGGTTTTAACTGCAGACTTAAACAAAAAAGTAGGCCTAGTTCTAATTTAAGAACAACATCAAACAATTGAGATCTAAGAAAATGGGATTTACAAAATGAAGAAAAAGCAATGAAAAGCAAAGTTATTTATACAACGAAAGGGGACATTTTACACATATTTAAAATGAAAAATAATTTAGTATGTAACCAAACTAGAAATGTACTAGCAGTGAAAAGGTGTGATTATTAGGGAAGTGGACATTTAAAACATGATTCCCTAATGACACCTACAGAATGTGAAAAATGGCACGTGCCATTATTAACATTCATTATTAGAGTTAACAATGTGGCTCTTCACAGGTAAGGTCACAGAACACCCAGATTTTGGCCCATATATAAAGCCAATGTATTTTATTTAATGTGCATGAGCTTGGTGAACTATTGTCAACTTTTCTGGAAAACTATGGCTGAAACCACATGAAACTAACACTCATTCTGCAACTTTCAGAGGAAAGACAATTAACAGTTAAGTTCAGAACAGGTGAATTAGATATTCTCTAATATGCAACATTATTTAGTAATTTAGGTTAAAAAGGAAAATAATTTATCAAAATTATTCTACAAAATACTTTTTTTCCCCAGTGACATCGTTCTAACAACTTTGATTCTTTAAGAATATTTTTGTTTTGATTTTGATAGACCATGAAGAAATAAAAAATTAGCCAATTAAACATATTAGATAAAAGCAAGTTTATACAAACAAAGGAACATTACTTGTCTTAAACCCAAACAAACATATAAAACCTTTATATTTTGCAGATCTACAGACACAAAGCGCACACATAATGAATGCAGGGAGCAGAAACACATGCTTGTTTTACTAAAGCAATGATAATCAATTCCACTAATACTACAATATAAGAATTTTGTGACAATGTATGAATGTGATTTAGCTTTTAACAGCATTTGACTTTGTGGTACTGTGTGTCTACAGGTATATTTATGTTAACGTATTTTGCCTGCTGAAATGTTTTACCAACCCATTGTTCATGTGTGTAGGTGGGAGTTAATGTTCTCCTTAAATGTGTTATGCTTGTTTTACATGTATCTGCTGAGAAAGAGATAAAGCAAAGTTGCTTGTTGCTCCTCCAAACGTCACCTGTTATAATTTTACTGCATTTTCATTTACCTTGCATATATCAGTATTACAATTTTTCCCTTTTTTCGTAGTAGCTATGATTCTGGGTTTATTTTTTGACCAACACACATTTTGTTTATCTTCCCTTAAATTGAGATAGAAACTAACTCAAGCTGAAAAAACCCCAAAACAAAACACACAAAAATTTGTGAGACCAATCCATAAAGTTGTGCTGGCTATTTTAATTTAGTACAGTTATAATATTGATTGTGAGTAACATTTCAGTTGGTAATTTTATGCTTTGGTACACTCAGCATATGCCATTGCCTTTTCCTGTTTTAAAACAGAATTTACTGAAATCTATGGTCCAAATCTATGGTTCAGTGAGCTAATGTGGTCTGTGTGAGATTTTCATTTTGGAGTCTGTACTTAGAATTTGACTGGTTCTTTCTGAAACAGAAGTCTGCTGTCAAGTAACACATATTTTTATAAATACAACAGCAGCCCTCTAGTGGTGCTGAGTGAATAACCTTAACTGTACTAAAAGTAAAACTGCATAATGCAAACCATTTAATGACATTTCCTAAACATCCTGATGAGTATAAAAAGGTCCAGTTGTACTGTCTATACTTTAATAACTTTCTCACGGTTATAATAATTATATTTACAGTTGATTTTTTCATTGCATAATCTAAAATCATATGAAGAATGACATTTAATTATTTGACATAATAGTTAATTTTTGTTTTTAATTCTTATGAATTCTCTCCTGTTTTCCTTTGATTTACTCTTGCTTTAGTTACAGCCTTTTAACAAAAAAGCCTCATTTCTTTAATTTTAAAAGTTTCTTTTTGGCCAGGTATGTCAATGTCAAGAGAGGCTGGTTGAGAATTGATTAAGTGGATTAAGTGGAAATATTGTGCATGACCTTTCTTGCCGAACTCTCTCTCGATGAGTCATGTACATTTTGTGTAGTCCTTTTACACTTTCCACCATTCTGCAAGAAATCTGCTGTGCTCTGCAGAAAAAAAATAATCTTAGTAATCTTGTTTCATGGAAGAGTTTTCTCATTTGTCTTTGGATCTTCTCTTTTTGAGATTGCCTTTAGGTTATTTACGGCAAGGTTATGGTTAAATGTAGGCGTTGAATGAATTATTTATATGTCTGGGGAAAGTCCCTACAACTAAAGAAAGACAAACGCGCACACGTGCGTGTGTGTGGAAGCGATACCTTGGTTCTTGTTTTATTAAACTTTCTAAAAATAACTTATTTATAAGGAATTTTCCTTACTAATTTCTTTAAACTTTAA
>JAVSBV010157991.1:0-14756 GCA_033117975.1 Parotocinclus spilosoma
ATAATAATATTAATACAACTCATAATAACAATACTACTACTACTAATAATAATAACAATACTACTAATAATAGTACTACTACTACTACTACTAATAATAATAATAATAATAATACTACTAACAATACTAAAACTAATAATAACAATAATACTACTACTACTAATAATAATATTATTAATACAACTTATAATAACAATACTACTACTACTACTACTAATAATAATAATATAAATAATAACAATACTAATAATAACAAGAATAGTACTACTACTAATTCTACTACTAATAATAATAATACTACTACTAACAATACTAAAACTAATAATAACAATACTACTACTACTAATAACAATAATACTACTACTACTAATAATAATACTACTACTACTACTAATAATAATATTAATACAACTCATAATAACAATACTACTACTAATAATAATACAAATAATAACAATACTAATAATAACAAGTACTACTACTACTAATTCTACTACTACTACTACTAATAATACTACTAACAACACTAAAACTAATAATAATACTACTACTACTACTAATAATAATAATAATACTAATAATACTACTACTAATAATAATACTACTACTACTAATAATAACAATAATACTACGAATAATACTAAAACTAATAATAACAATAATACTACTAATACTACTAATAATAATAATAACAACAATTATACTCCTACCACTAACAATAATACTACTAATAATACTAAAACTAATAATAACAATAATACTACTACTAATACTAACAATACTAATACCAATAATAATAAAAATAAAACCAATAATAATACCAATAATAATATTAATAATAACAACACTAATAATAATAATAATAATAATAACAACAACAATACTACTACTACTACTAAAATTAGTAAAAATAACAACAACAACAATAATAATAATAATACCAATAATAATAACAATACTACGACTACTACTAATAACACTAATTATAATAATTATAAGAAGAAGAAGAATATCAAAAATAATAAAAATAATATTATTAAGTACTAATACTAGTAATTTAGACTGGATTCTGGTTAGGATTTGTTTCAATCTGGCAACACTCCCAATCTAAAAGCTCAGACTGACTGTAACGTTAAAGTGTTTTTCTCTAAACAGTGGAGATGAGATGAGATGAGCTGAGTAATAACGTTATTATAGAATCATCCCACTTACCCTAAAGATACAGATTCGAGTTTAGAGTTCACTTACAGTTAATAAAACAAACAGAAGGGGACGGCGGGAGAGGAAAAGGCGTCTGAACTCCAGCACGTGTGTCTGACATCAAAAACCCAAACCTGCCACAACAACCTGCTCCTAAAAAACAAAAAACAGCTTCTACAAACAAACGATGACATTCATTATCCAGGAGGAGAGAATCTGTTATTCAATTTAAACATCTACAACTTTATAAAACAGCAGCAAAACAAAGTTAGGAAACCTGTTATTGTAACATAATAATAATGAAAATAACCTTTTTTTCTTAAGGTTATTGTTAAAAGCTTGTCTGAGCACATTAAACAGAAACAACGATAAATCGATATGAATTTGAATGTTATTATACAGTGCTGGGGGATTTTCCTTGCCACTGCTACCCTGGGTTTTCAGTTAGAGCTGTGGATCTAGAGATTTATAAATCTGCTCTGAGATAAAAGAAATACACTTTTGACCTGAAAGTCAGAACAAAGGAAGTAAAAGATTGTTATTTATTTATTTTTTATTTATTTATTGTCATTCAGGGGGCACCCCGGGTCCACAGACCCAGCCCACTGACACTCATTCAATTAAGTTTATTCAAGTTAATCGAGACCAAACCCAAATGAATCGTTAAAAGAACCTGATATGTGTAGGGTGGTGATGATGTCATGCTGCTTACACACACTCAATATGACTTCATTATTTATGAACACACACACACACACACACACACACACACACACACACACAGTTATCTCCTCATGGTACAGTCTGTAGATACGGGGGGCAGAAATGACCTCCAATGACCTCCTTTTTCAGCATCAGTAAAGAAATCCCGGTCGTTTCTATCAGAGATCAAAGCTTAATGATGACCCTGCTGACCCCCTCTAGAGACCCTGCTGAGCATTCTGGATTAGTTCCACCCCAAAACAGAACGAGAACCCGCAGGGGAAAAGCACGGAGAACATGGAGGAGCAACAATTTAGTGATTGATTCTTTTATATACAACACTATTCTATATTTATTATATATATTTATTCCTTTATATACTAGACTATTTTATATTTATTTATTCCTTTATATACTACACTATTCTATATTTATTATATATATTTATTCCTTTATATACTACACTATTCTATATTTATTATATATATTTATTCCTTTATATACTACACTATTTTATATTTATTTATTCCTTTATATACTAACCTATTTTATATTTATTATATTTATTTATTCCTTTATATACTACACTATTTTATATTTATTATATTTATTTATTCCTTTATATAGTACACTTATATTTATTTATTCCTTTATATACTATACTATTTTATATTTATTTATTCCTTTATATACTACACTATTTTATATTTATTTATTCCTTTATAATCTACACTATTTTATATTGATTATATTTATTTATTCCTTTATATTCTACACTATTTTATATTTATTTATTCCTTTATATTATACACTATTTTATATTTATTTATTCCTTTATATTCTACACTATTTTATATTTATTTATTCCTTTATAATCTACACTATTTTATATTTGTATTTATGTATTATTATAAACCTTTAGAACAGTTTTAAGGCAGACTGCAGAGTTCTTTAGCTTTTACTCACCATTTTTTATACTGTAAATATAAAGTCACACCTTAAAATCCTGAATTTAAACCCCGAGTTCTGGATTAGGTTAACTGGATAACAGAACTCTCTCTGTGTTGTTACTCACAAGGAAATATTTTTAACGAGTTAGGTAATCTTCGAGTTAGGTAATCGTACCATAGACCCCTTCTGATTGGTCCTCCTTCTTAGAGAGGGTGGAGCTTAGAATGTAATAAGAAGGGCCTTGTTCCATAAACAGGATTAAACGCTGAATAAATTAAAGCAGAGACAGGAAGCAGCCATTTTCCATTTGATATGGCCCTTTCCATGGCTCAGGACATAATTAGGGGTGGGTAAGCCTCTGTAATCACACGCCCTGCTCCCAGTCCACGTCCAGAGCGTCCTCATCCTGCACAGAGGTGCTGAACATGGACAGGAAGCCTTGAGGACCCAGCTGGAAGCATGTCCTCGTCCTCGTCCTTGTGTCCGGTCGCTCCTCACCGCTCCGTTCAGGGGCATTTCTTACCGTCTCAGAGCCGGGCGTGGCTCCCTGACCCGGCCGCTCCTCAGGAGGAACGAACGAGAACCTGGAGAGCCTGGCCAGCGTACAGGACGCCACCCTGTTTACGGGTTTGGGCTCGGACTTGTCCCCCGGAGGTCCCGCGCTCAGTTTCTGGAGCAGCTGCTGCCGCCTGCTCTCCGGCTGTTCATCCCCTCCCTCAGGAGGAACCTCGGCCCGTCCACGGAGCTTCTTGCTGTCGTCCCTGCCCTCCCCTGGTGGGTCAGGGGGCTGAATCTTTTTCTTTTTTCTCTTTTTGGGGGGTGGATCATGAGTCGGGCCGCTTTCTCGCCCCGTCCCGTTTGCGGTGTGGGCGTGTGCGATTCTGTGTTTGGGTTTGAAAGTGAAGCCGGACAGGTCGGGTACGTCACTGGGTGCCAGCTCGAGCTCAGGTTTGCTCCTGGACGCTCGTTTGTCCTCCACAGGACGTCTATTTAAAAAAACAAACAAAAAAACCAGGTTAAAACTGAACTTACTCCACACGTTATGTTCTGCTCTCCTCACAAGATTGTTATTAAGTGATGGAATAACATTAGACCTGTGTGCCAGAGGGTGTGGCTCCTCCTCCTCCTCCTCCTCCTCGTCTCTCTGTGGGGGGTCGGGGACTGTCTCTTTCAGCCGTTTGGCCCTGAGCTTTTTGGAGATCTTCTGCACCACGCGCCCGGCCCCGCCCTGTTCCGTCTCCCCGTCGCCTGGTAACGGGGGGTTCTGGGTGGAGGAGCGGAGGGGGGCGGGGTTGAAACCGTCTGGACTGTTCTGGGTTAAACGACGGAACCAGTCAAGACCTGGGTCAGACAGGGGCGTGTCCTCGCGCCGCTGATCTCCAGATGCATCGTGGGTCATGTAGTGCAGCCTGAATAAAGCAGAGTTCTGCATACGGTTATGCTAAAATAAAACTAAAAAAGGTAAAGACGGTGATTAATATGTTGTGGTTTTTACCCGGAGAGTCTCTGCAGCTCTTTTTGGAGGACGTGCTCCAAACCCAGACCCTCCAGCACCATCTGACACTGAGTCCTGTACTGATCCAAAGGGTCATCAGGGAAAGACGTGTGGAGAGCGTTCACGTTACCCAGCAGAGCGCCTCCCTGTGGACAACGCACACAACCATGCACGCACAGGCACGGTGATTTATCTCAGCCCCCCCCCCGCAAAATAACCTACACTAAACTAAAATAAAGAGAATAACAACAATAAAAACATCAACAAAAAAGACAGCATCAAAAGGTAAGAATAAATGTTAAAAAAAATCTAATCAAAAGAATTAAGAGGAATGCAAACTACAATGAAACTAAAAACGAAATAAAAATAAAAACATTTTTTAAAAAGAAAACATTTTTTTTTTTGAAAAAGCAAAAAGTAACAAAGGAAAAAAAGCAGAAAAATAATTTAAAGTGGAAAAAAGAGAAAGAAGAAAAATCAAATGTAAAAAAAAAAAAAAAAAATGGTTAAAAAAAAAATAAATAAATTAAAAAAAAAAAAACACGGTGTTTTATCACCCCCCCCGAAAAAAATAACGTAAACTAAACTAAAATAAAAAGAATAACAACAATAAAAACATACAAAAAGGTAGGAATAAATAAAAAATCTAATCAAAAGAATTAAGAGGAATGTAAACTACAATGAAACTAAAAACTAAACAAAAATAAAAACGATCCAAAAACATTTTTAAAAAAGATTTTTTAAAAAGTAAACGCAAGGTGTTTTCTCACCCCCCCCCCAAAAAAAAACCCTAAACAAAAATAAAGAGAATAACAACAATTAAAACATCAACAAAAAAGACAGCATCAAAAGGTAGGAATAAATAAAATAGAAGGAAAAACTTAAATCAAAAGAATTAAGGGGAATGCAAACTACAATTAAAATTAAAATCAAAAACTAAATAAAAATATAAGAACAATGCTAAAAAAAAGATAAGAAAAATAACAAAGAAAAAAAGCAGAAAAATACTTAATGGCGGAAAAAAGAGAAAGAAGGAAAATATAATGTAAAAAAAAGACAAGGTAAGAGAAAATAAAAAAAAAAACAAAAGGAATGAATGAACGCCAATCAAATGAATAAAGAAAAAAATAAGGGAATTACAAAGTAAAAAACAAATTATAAATCAAAACTCAGAGATTATAGAACAGATACAAAAACAAAACAAAAAAAACCAGTAAAATGGCTAAAAAAAAAAAAAAAAAGCATTAGTAAAGGGTAAAGAAAATATAATTGAGAAAATAATAATAAGAAGAAATAGGTATTAAATATATATTAGGATAAAAAGCAAAAAAAAGAAAAAACACAAAAAAACGAAGACACGAGGGAAGAGGAAAAATGAGAAAGAGAGAAAAATAAGGAAAATATAAACAAGATAAACAAAAAACGTAAAGAAAAACCGAAGAGAAAAGCATTTTTGGAATGTGATCTTCTTTAACGTTTGATCTTTGGTCAGAGCCCTGTAGGGGTACGGTACCTGCATGGAGCACTCCATCACAGACACCACCACCACGGCGTCCTCCACCGTCACCGTCTCTCTGAACATTAGCTTAGCGTGAGCTACGGCGAGGAACCACAGCAAAATAAAGGCCAGTACAGAAAGCGGATCAGAATGAGGGTGTGGGCAGCGGGGCAGCGGTACCCACCCTCTGCCAGTCTGCCCAGGCTCTCCAGCATGCGGATGGTGGTGCGGGCGGCGCTGCGGCTGTCGTTCTGTCTCTGCAGCTGGTAGTAGCGGGTGAGGATGGCGTTGGCGTGGGGCGTGATGCGCGGCTGCAGTCTTTTGATCAGACAGAAGTAAGCTCTCATCTTCTCCATGCTCCACAGGGACGGACACTCAGAGGGGACGCCTGAGAGAAGGGACATAACGTTATTTCCCCCGACCCGACCCGACCCGACCCGAGCCGACCCGAGGTGCCTACAACAGGACCGGACCTTTATTCTGGAGGATGAAGGACGAGATGATCCTGTCCCAATCCGGGTTCCTGGTGTCCAGCAGGACCAGGACCAGGTCGAAGCGGCTCAGGAGGGGACTGGCCAGAGCCACGTTGACGGACACGGACACGCTGGGGTCGTACTGGCCTTTGGGGTTGGTGGCTGCTAGGATGGTGGTCCGGGTGTCCAGCTTACACACCATGCTGTGTGAGAGACAGATCCCGATGAGCCGGGGTAACGCCTTAAGGTCACGGGACGGATCGGGAGAGCTACGGACCCCGCTTTAGCCACGCTGATGGTCTGCTGCTCCATGGCCTCGTGGATGCTGGTCCGATCATGCTCCTTAATGCTGTTAAACTCGTCTATACAGCACAGACCCCCATCAGACAGGACCAGGGCTCCGGCTTCCAGGTGCCACTCCCCAGAATCCTTCACTGCTGCTACTGTCAGACCTGGAAACACAATTACCAGGGGATATTATCAATAATAACATCTGATCCTCATCATGCTCCATCACTCTCACTATGTTCTGACCCTCTTCGGTGCCCATACACCCTACTGGTCCAGTTTAACCTGCTCCTGTTCCCCTTATAAATCTAATCACTTATTACTCCAGCATTATAACGGAGTTTCAATCTTATTTACATTGATCTTTTTATTTGCTTTTCTGATGATTTTATTTCATTAAAGAAGCAGCTAAAATCATATCAGATTTAATAAAAGCCAAAATATTAAGGTGCTCAGGGGGCACAGCTCTAACTCACTTTTTAAACTTTTTTATTTATTACATTTCATATTTGTATTATATTCTTTAATTAATGCATTACATTAGCTTCTGTATTTTATGGATTATTATATTCTATATTTGATACAATAATAATTGTTTTATATTTGATCTATTCGATTTTATATTATATAATATTATAATCTATTTTATTCGTTGTATTATATTTTATTTTTCTTTATATTATCTGATCCCAATTACATACCATATTGTATTCATTTTTATTTTATATGATATATTAGGTTTTATTTTATACAATATTATAATCAATTTTATGTCCTACATTTTATTTTTCATTATATTTTCAGATTTTAATTACATTCCATATTTTACTATTTTTTTTCCACTTATCTATTATATTAGTTTTTATTTTATATAATAATCCATTTGATTTGTTTTATTATAGTTCCTTTATTTTTTATTTTTTTTTCTTTACTTTATATCCCTCAGATTTTAATTAAATTCTATATTTTATTATTTTTTACACTTATCTATTATATTAGATTATTTTATATAATAATATCATAATCTCCATTGTATTTGTCATATTATATTTTCTTCATTTTCTTTGTAATTATCTGGTTTTTAGTACATTCTATATATTATATCATACATTTTTTATATATTATATTTATATTTTATATAATATTATAATCAATTTTACTTGTCGTATTATATTTCCTTTATTTATTTATTTTTCATTATATTCTCTGGTTCTAATTACATAGCATATTTTATTACTTTTCACTCTCATCTATATAAAATTTTCTTTTAAATAATATTATAATCTATTTTATTTGTTGTATTATATTTCATTTTTCATTCTACTATCTGATTCCAATTACATACCATATGATATTCATTTTTATTTTCTATATTATATAAGGTTTTATTTTATACAATATCATAATCAATTTTATGTCCTACATTTTTCACTACATTCTCAGATTGTAATTACATTCCATATTTTACAGTTTTTTATTTAATCTATTATATTACATTTTATTTTATATAATATTATAATCCATTTGATTTGTCACATTATATTTCCATTATTTTCATTATATTGTCAGGTTTTAATTACATACTAAATTTTATTACTATATTATTATTTTTATTTTATATAATATTATAATCCATGTGTTTTTTCGCATTATATTTTTTAAAATTTATTTTCATTATATTGTCAGGTTTTAATTACGGTACATACTATATAATATTTTATTATTATAGTTATTATATTATTATTTTTTATTTTATTTTATATAATATTATAATCCATGTGATTTGTCACATTATATTTCCATTATATTGTCAGGTTTTAATTACATACTAGATTTTATTACTATATTATTATTTTTATTTTATATAATATTATAATCCATTTGATTTGTCGTATTCTATTTTCTTTCATTTATTTTCATTATATTGTCAGATTTTAATTACGGTACATACTATATAATATTTTATTATTTTTTATTTTATTTTATATAATATTAAAATCCATTTGATTTGTCGTATTCCATTTCCTTTTCTTCCACTTCGATTTTCCTTGCCACTGTGGCCCTAAGGTTTCCCAGTTAGGGCTGTGGCTGTAGATACTGGGAGAAATGGGGGAGATGACGACCTGCGTTGGTGGATCCGATGCCGGCGGTAAGGACGGAGCGCGGTGTGATTTTGGCTGCGTATTTGAGGAACTGGGATTTCCCCGTCCCGGGATCTCCCACTAACAGCAGGTGAGACTCTCCTACAAAACCAAACCACGTTTAACGTCAAACGTCCTCCTCACACACACACACACACACACACGAAGAAAAGAAAACACACCCTCACCTCTCACCTTGGTCCCTGAGGGGTCGACTCTCTGAACCCCACCTGCTAAAACCAAGGCTACGGCTAACTTCACCACGAACATACCAAACACCTGAGGACAGAGGCTCATCAGGATCTCATTCCTACCTGCAAAGGAACCCCACAAATCAGCCAAATTAAGGATGTGCATTAGTATTGGCACCCTCTGCCGTGCCCTGAGCCCTGTACCTGCTATAGGGTCGTGTTTGTGCTTTTCCCAGAATTCCTCAAACTCTTTGTGGAAGTCCTCCAGAGCCACGGCGGCTGTCGACCGCTAGTTGTTGATTTCGATGTGATTGGCCCTCAGAACCACTTCGAGATCGCAGCGGGCATCCTGGTACAGAGGCTTCCAGCGCTGCCACACCACCCCGTACACCGTCACGTCGTCCCCTGGTAAACACCCCACCCCAAAGAACACCGACAATCAATCATCATTTTATTTTATTTTATTCTCTCTATTATATGTTACTTATTTATATTCTAATTTTTATGTATGTATATTCAACCTACTTTTATATTCTGTTTTATTTTATATTATGCCCACTTTATTTATTACAATGTCTCCATTTTATTATTTTTGTTATATTCCCTTTATATATTTTTTTTATCAAATTTATTCTATTTATTTTATTCTCCATTTTTCAATACATTTATTATTTTATTTATAATATTTACTAGTTTATTATATTTTCAGTTGCATTAGAATTTTTTGAACATTATTTTATTTATTTTTTTAATTACGTACGATGTTCTATATTTATTTGATTAAATATTTATTAAATTCTCAGTTTTATTACCCAATTTATTACATTATTTAATGTATTATAATCTATATTCGTTGTTTATTGTATTTATTATTTATGTACTTTATCTTCAATTTCCCTATTATTATTTATTATGTATTATATTCTCAATTGAATGATTTATTTGAATAATTACATTATATTGTCAATTTAAATAATTACTTTATTACAAATTTTACTTATATTTATTTGGTTTTATTAGCAATTTAATTATTTTTTTCATTAATTCCATTATTTATTTATTATTGTCAATTATTACATTAGTTATTTATTATACTGTAGCTAACTTTAAAAAATTATCTGTTAGGTATTTTAATTATATTTATAACAATATTTATTTGATGTATTACATTGACTATTTATATAATTTTAATAATTTCTTGGTTTCATTACATATGTATTATATTCTCCAATTTATTTCATGCATTTTATTCCCTATTTACACATTTTATTTAATACATTATATTTTCTATGTATTATTATTATTATTATTATTTATAACATTCGTTATTTATTATACTCTCTAGCTAATTTATTTATTTTTTATTCTCCATTTACGTATTTTAATTATTACAATATTTAAGCGATGTATTACGTTGTTTATTTATATAAGTTAAATAATTTATTTTATTGGTTATACATTATATTCTCTAATTCATCTTATTCCCTATTTACATATTTTATTTCTTACATTACTTATTTTATCTAATATATTCTCTATTTTATTACGTATGAACCATATCTATATACACACAAAAAATCGAGGGGATATTGCATTATGGGAGATTTTATTTTGAAATATCCCCTATTTTTGTGAGCAGTATACATTATGCTATAAAAGCAATAACAAACTCTAAGCACTAGAGGGCGCTGTGCTGATTATTATGGTGTACCTGATTTGCAGCTGTCCACCAGATCATCTTCCAGTATAACCAGCATGGAGCGTGGAATACTGCCCACCGACAGCCTCTGGACCTGCAGCCACATCGTTACACTCATCAATAACCCTCCGATCGATAACCCTCCGATCGATAACCCTCCGATCGATAACCCTCCGATCGATAACCCTCCGACTGATCGGTCTGATTCTGATAACATGACTACTGGTCCTGACCTGCTCCTGGATCTTGATCTCCTGGTAATCCTTACAGGAGGCCGGAGGGGCGTGGCTCTGTGACAGACAGGTGAATCTGGAGCAGGTACAGGGCTCGTGGTTGGGGCAGACTGTTGGAGGACAGAAGCTGTAGAACTGTTGGAAGTCGGCCTGCACGCTGAAGACGTGTCTGCATTTACTGCACATGTAATCCCTCTGATACTCCAGCACTTTGGCCACGCCCGTACGGATCACGGTCCCAGTCACAGACAGGAAGTGACCCACGTCCCGCGCCTTCGGGATGTGCTCCCGGGTCAGCTCGGGACAAACGGGCAAACCTGGGCAAACCACGGGGTCGAGTCAGATAATCAGATACTAATCATTTAACCAGAGGGATCAAATATGGTCATTTTATTTTAAAAAAGTAAGTTTAAAATAAGTTTTAAACTCAACAACAATGAACAATTTATATATCAGGGTTTTTTCCTACATCCACAAGAGGGCGCTTCAGAGTTTAAAAAGTCAATCCTTATTATTATTATTAATATTATCAGTATTATTTTTAGTTTGTATTCAGGTTTCAATTTTAAGCATTCACACATGCATTATTATTATTATTATTATTATTACTTTTAAAATTGCTAATTCAATTGTTATATTATGTTTACTTTATTACAAATGTATTTATTAAAGTCTCTATTTTATTATATATTATTTATTTATTTCAAATGTATTTATTAAAGTCTATTTTATTATTTAATTTCTACTTTATTTATTACAATGTATTTATTAAAGTCTATTTTATTATTTAATTTCTACTTTATAACATTTTTTTAAATTAAATTCTATTTTATTAATTATAATTTCATTTTTACTTTATTTATTACAAATGTATTTTTAAAGTGTATTTTATTATTTTTTTTTTACTTTATTACAAATGTATTTATTAAATTCTCCATTTTATCATTTATTATTTAATTTCTACTTTATTTATTGCAAATGTATTTATTAAAGTCTCCATTTGATTATTTAATTTCTTCTTTATTTATTACAAATGTATTTATTAAAGTCTCTATTTAATTATTTAATATATGCATTACGTTCTCCATTTTATTATATTATTTACGCATTCTATTAATTTATATAAACACCATATAACACTCTACATTTAAAAGTTTTTATTTTATTTATAATACTTACTAGTTGGCTATATTCTCAATTACATTATATATGTATATAATTGTTACTTTACTTTTTATTTATTACATTATTTATTTGATGTAACTTATCTTTATCGTCAGTATCATTCGTTGTTTTTTTATTTCTTATTATAATTATGAATCTAGAATTGATTATTGTTTTGACATTATAATAAATCTACGTAGTGCATCCCTAAATCCACCAGATGGCGCTCTGCACCTGTGTAACCGCACACTGTTACAGACTCCTCACACAGCGGCCGGACCAAAAGTATTAGGACACCCCCTGTAACAGAGGATAAAAGCCCGAGCCCACAGGGCACAGGGACCGAACCGAAGCTCACCTGAGACCCGGACATGCAGGTTCCTCTTGAGCTTGACATTTGGCCCGGGTTCGGAGCGTGTGAGGGCCAGAGCAGCGTCCTGAAGCGCCTCCTCAAACACGGGGAGCACCAGGCTGGGCAAGGCGTTGAAATACTCCCCCACCTCCATGTTGGCCTCGAACAGGGTCATGGCATTCACCAGCAGCGGGTAGTGAGCGTCCTCATCCGGCTCCTGGAGGATGTGCAGCACTTCGTTCCTGTGGTGCTCCATCACGTAGGTCTGGAACACGGTCCCGATGAGGCTCACCTGGTCAGGGCTCAGGTACATGATCTACCTGTAGCTGTACGGAACACTGTTAGAACCCCCTACAGCAGGAACTCACTCTGATCTATCATACAGTCACGGTGTTCCGTACATTCCGCTTTTATTCTCTCAAGGTATAAGTAACGTTTTGGGGACTGTACGCGATCTTACGTTCATTAATACGTACCAGAAATGCCCACTGTACGGAAAGCTGGCAGTATCCCAACGTATTTACGCCTCGAAACACAACACAGTCCATAAAACAGCACAAATATTAATGTTTTAAGCCTTAAAGTGACTAACCGTTTATCGTTACCTCACACACTTTGTTTTTGCGTAACCCTGTTTTACATTTTGGCGCCATACTCTGGGTGTTTCGGTCCAAGAGGTGTAACCCTGACATAGATTTAAAGCGTAACTGCTAAATCTTTTTTTACAGCGTTATAATAATTTTTAAATCTACAAACACGTAAATAATATCCTATACTAACCCTGATACTCAAGCTTTTATCGATCTACCGAAGTTTGTTTGACACATCACGTTACGTTCAACCCCTCCACAGCGACAATGGTACATTCCAGTAAGCCGCGCTAAACCACCGGCTACGTCCTAATCCGCGCTTTATTTACTAAAGCAGTGCCCTACTTAGGCTATGAATCTCAGAAATAAGACGCCGCTTCCCCTCGATGTGCGCCATTTTGGTACGGGCAAGACCGGCTTGCAAACCAATCCGATTTCATTTGCGATCTGATTATTTATTGGTTAAAATGTGCAATAAAGGAAATTATTTCTTAATAAGTCTTTGTTTCACTAAAAGGCACGAGACGTGACAGTACGGCATATTATTAGCCTTTTAAATACAATAATAATTAATAAAATATTGCAATTAAACATCCGTATATAAAACAGAGAATATTATTACACGATTATATCACTATTTATAATACATATCCGATTTACTGTATCTAATCTATTACTATTATTAAGTATTAGGCCACAATTAGGTTTAGTTATGAACTCACCCTGGTTCCAGGACCGTGTGCCTCGCCCGGAGCAGGTTCCGTAGGTGGTTCTGTTGTACCTTTAAATTAAAACGGACCTAATACAGTAAAAAGTGGCCCAGCACAGGGCTTAATAAATGAAAGGAGGAGGACCGATACGTGGTGAAATGTCACAATAATTCTTTATTAATTCTTTAAGCATACATCGATCGTAATATAAATATAAAATACACGTTTGCTCTTTAAAACCGGTGAGACATCATCGTATCTGTGTTGGGTCCTACCAAAAGTGGGCTAGGCGGCTCTGTAACAAACCGGGAAGGGCGATGGGGACGAGAACGCGACACGGCATGGGACGCTACGGCAGACACACCTATGATCACGGTACAGACGAGGACGGGGGACGTGGGGGACGTGAAAAATGTCGGCTTCTTTCTTTTCTTCGTTTTTTTTTTTTTTTGGCTGACATGCTTTAGAGATGCTGAGAGTCAGAAGGTGAAGTACTGAGCAAACCACTCCTGTCTCTGGGAATCTGGAGAGGCTACGGGGTCTGGCTCATCTGTCTCAAGAGGGCTGGAGAGAGACACGGGGAGACACAGGGAGACAGAGACACAGGGAGAGAGAGACAATGACACAGGGAGAGACAGGGAGACACAGGGAGACACAGAGAGAGAGACACACAGAGACACAGGGAGAAACAGGGAGACACACAGACATAGGGAGAAACGGAGAAACATTGTGACACAGGGAGAAACAGGGAGAGACAGAGAGACACAGAGAGACACGGAGAGACACAGGGTGACAGGGTGACACAGGGTGACACAGGGTGACAGAGAGAGAGAGAGAGACACAGGGAGAAACAGGGAGAGAGAGAGACACAGGGAGAGACAGAGAGACACACGGAGACACAGAGAGAGAGACACACAGAGACACAGGGAGAAACAGGGAGACAGAGAGAGAGACAGAGACACAGGGAGAAACAGGGAGAGACAGAGAGACACAGGGAGAAACAGGGAGACACACAGACACAGGGAGAAACGGAGAAACAGGGTGACACAGGGAGAAACAGGGAGAGACA
>JAVSBV010158012.1:0-14755 GCA_033117975.1 Parotocinclus spilosoma
GTGTGTGTGTGTGTGTGTGTGTGTGTGTGTGTGTGTGAGTGTGTGTGTGTGTGTGTGTGTGTGTGTGTGTGTGTGTGCGCATGCATGCGTATGTTTTGTTACTTATAAAGAGGTTTAGTCCGATTATGTTGACTATTCCTCAAACTGCACTGTATTCTGATACTTTACAAGAAGAGTTTTCTAATTTTTCCAGGTTATCTCATGAACTCATTATATAAAGAATATTTACATAAATTCCCATTACCAAACCTTATAAGAAATATGTTCTGTAGCAGTGTATAGTCAAGTCAAGTCAGATTTCTTATTTTCTTATTACTTTTTACAATGGAGCACTGTCTTAAAGCAGCTTTACAATTTTAGATTATGTTCTGTTATCTAAGGCCAATCCCAAATTAAGCAAGGCTAGGGCAACAGTGGAAAGGGAAAAGTCACTAAATCTTATAAGGAAGGAAAAAACTCAACAAAGGACTCCTTTTTGGGTGACTGTTGCAGTTATAATTATGGTATAGTTGATAAGGAAATTAAATGGTTTCATTCCTTATGGATTGGCAAATCTAGATTTGCTGCTGTCGTAGATTTGCTGCAGTCCTTACCTGGCATACATGTCGGATCCAACCATTTCCAGGATTAACATTCTTACCATAAAGTGGCCTTGTGGCCTTAAGTACCGGAGTACCTTTTACCCCGGTCAGTTGCGGACATTTACACTAATATAGTGAATGGAGAGCTCATGGACTTGATGAAAAATGTATACCAAATCAAAAAGCAGCTGTGTCTGGATTGCAGACTTGCGGTTCTGTGATTGTGTGCTGTGGTGGGTCTGGCTCAGTATTAAACACTAAGCAGCTGCCTTCTCTAAAACACTGCCTCAGTACTGTCATCTGCTAATGCCACTTCACATTCAACATCATTCATCATTCACTGCTGAAAGCCAATGTCGGTTATATTCCTGTGCCCTCACAGCGTGAGGTGCATTTTATGAAATTTTGGCCGTTGCTTACATTCCTATAATTACCATGGTTTTTACAAAGTTATTACAGTACCTACCTTAAACTGCTATAAATCTTTTACGTTGAAAACACATAAAGAGTACAGCAACCACAATAAGTAATATTTACAGAACCACATGTGACATTTATATAGTGCATGTAATGTCCACATTAATCAAGAAGATTTTATATTTATTATATATTTGTTACATAGTAAAGCCTAATCGTCTTAGTAGGCATGGAGCCTGGTACAGTACACTCTTTAGTTAGGTATTTAGCCACAGTTGATCCAATAAAAAATATATAGTCTTAGTTTAAATTGTATTATTATTATTATTATTATTATTATTATTATTAATATTATTATTATTATTTAACAGTAAATGTAAGTCAAAACGTACATTTAACAAACCAGTTAAGTGGATTTCCTGGAAAGGTGCCCAAACTCCTTGCCTTGCACATGGCAAATAGTTTAATTATTTTAGAAATATGTTTTGAGGCTTATGCATTACAAATTGCACACAAATGTTATCTGTTTGTTCCCTGGGCTGTATTAAGTTTCTTTCATTAAGAAGTCAGTGACACATGTAATTTGACTAGGGTTGCCAAACCGTTTGCATAAGACTGTATGTTGGAAGAAACATAACTTTCCCATTTGTTTTCACTTTTTTCAGTGCTGTGTGCTTTCATGACCAAAGGTTATTGCAATCCAAATCTTAAAATCCATTAAGTGAAATGTTCATGCATCAAGATAAAATTTCTGTTTGTAATCAGGATTAAATGTGGTTCAGGCAGTGACAAATAACAGATCCATCAAGGAATGAGATTAAATGTAAGGAGGAAAGAGCACAAATACACTTTCGTTGGCTGTGCTAAGAGGTCCAAGCATTACCTCCAACTTGTTGACAACTTTTGGGGTTTTTGTTATTATAAACCTTAAGTTCTGTGGACATGTTCAATCAGACCTCTGCAGGTTAAGCTATTAAATCAAAACAACAAAGACGTCATGATATGCTTCTTTGCAACAGTATTTTTTCATTTTCTCATATGAGTTTGTTTTTATAACTGCGTTTTCAGCTCCAGCTTTGGCACTTGTGTTTAGATAAGGATCAAACCTCTGAAGCAGGCCCTAACTTATTTTATTTTGTTTGTTCTGTAGACTAATGGCGCTTTAGCAGCTGAGAGCTGGCTGTGCTTAATATGTGGTCATTAGCATAATGGCGCAATTGGGTACTTAGTTAAATGCAATGTTGCTGTAGTAAAGGCAAATAGGACAGAAGTAAATGAGCCTATTACTAAAAGCACTGCCTGTTGTTGCTCTGTCAGACTGTCACTATTTGGTACTCTGTTTAATTTAAGTCTGTCTTCTATATGGCACTAAGATTAATGGATTTTGTTTCATAAGTGGTATGTGTCTCTTATTACAGATAAGGCATTCTGCTAGTGTGCTGAAGGCGCCAGTTTTGACACATTTTTTCACTCCACTCCAGATGTTTATACAGGAAAATCAAGAATTAATAGGCATAGCATAAATGATATGATGGTTGATAAAAACAACTGATATGAGGATAAGAGGTTTTAGAGGCTGCTGTGTTGAATGCCTATGTGATTACAGCAATATCTTTTTATGAATCTTCAGCAATAACCCCACACAAGGTTTATTAACTAGTCCAACAAAGGTAATGTTAGACCAACCTATAAAATGGAATAAAATGAAAATAGAGTGGTGGTCCATATTAGATAAGCCTAATCAGTAATGTGGCGCTCAAGTGGCGTGGAGGCCATTTGCTAAGCACCGTGGTGACCCTGGTGCCAGCAGTGCATTCCAGCCGAGTCGGATGTCATGCAAGCACAATTTCCTGTGTCTGAAGAAGGGGTGGGCAGGGGTAGGGCAGGTGTTCATGCTCTGACACTGTAATAGTGACTCCTGTGATGGACTGGTACCCTATTCAGAGTACAAGCTTACATGTGCTCTGTGAATTGCAGACTAGGCTCTGTCTTTTCTGTTTTCTGCTCCTTCACATCTGAAACAATAATAAGATATTTACAAATGGGGAGAAAATAAAACATATACTGTGTGTGTATGTATATATATATATATATATATATATATATATATATATATATATATATATTGTAATACTGTATACTGTAACGCCGGGATGAAGGAGCGGAGACAAACGCGCAATGCAGAGCAGGCAGGGGGTTTATTTAATGAAAACACAAAACTTAAAAGGCATGCTCATGGGCATGAACATAAAATAGGAAAACCAAGCTTCGCGCCCGTATGACGCTCGAAACGAAGCTATATACGGGCGCTAATGCAGAATCAGCTGGCGGTGATGAGATCTGTGATGCGGCTGCGTGGTTGACGCAGCCTGTGGGCGTGACATAGATGTATATATATATATATATATATATATATATATATATATATCACATTCCCTACTTCTTTTCTTGTCCAGTTTGTTCGACTTTGAAATGAGTTGTAGGCCTATTATTATTTATACTGTCACATGCATAAATTGATGAGATGATTTTAATGAAACATTTTGTTTGGAACTTTTGTTTTGTACTACACTTGTCTATACCTGAGTTGATAAATACACAGAAAATTACTGTCTTGCAATTAGATAACATTGTACTTCTAATGCCCTTCAAATTCCTTTTGTCACATTAAAGGGATCAGGAACAGTTACAAAGGGTAGTTTACAATTATTAAGGTTAACTGCTACCTGTAAGCCATAAGTCAACATTGCACTAGTATATGCCTTCAAGTGGTAGCTGGTGTGCTCGAATTAATTATCAGTGAGTTCATACACAGAGTTGTCTTTGTGCTTTTATGAGTACCTCTTGAGTCTTTGCTCAGGACTTTTAAATTTGAGGATAAATTCGCAATCATTCTTATTATGCTTCTGTGTAATTTCTTACATCTAGAATGCAAATAACCACTATTAATTGCCATTTGGTAATCATGATACAAATATTTTTGGATGATTTTATATACAGTCAGTGCCTTAATCCCATGACATAAAATCGAGATATTTAAAGATGGGACTGATAAGACAAACTGCGGTAACTGAATGCAGAGTTTAGAATCATTCATTCATTTTCAGGGTCAGGGTTGCAGGAATGCCAGTGCTTAGCTGGCAATACAGGGTGAAGCATATAGACTCACACATTCACACACTAAGGGCACTTTTAGAGACATCAATTAACCCGAATAACACACATGTCTTTGGAATGTGGACGGGAACTGGGTACCCGGAGAAAACCCACACAGACATGGGAAGAATATGCAAACTCCCCCCAAGCAGAGGATCAAACCAGGGATCTCGGAGTTGGGAGGTTCCACTGAACCACTGTACCACCCAAGTTAGCACCACAATTTCATTAACAAAGAAATGCAATTTATATATTAAATTAAATTACTAAAATTGTTTAGATTTTGCATATTACACTTTATAGCAGAGTCACACATGTAATACTGTTTTAAAGTAACCCTTAATTTAAAAAACCTGGTTTAAAATAGCTCTTCATGCATGAATGGTCCTAGTTATATTGAGTGGTTTGGACTCAAATTAATCACAGCACTAAAGCAACATTGTTTCATTTAAAATAAGATTAACCCAGATTCTTCCAGGAAATCGAGGCAAAGCACATTTTGAGTTTGACTGTCTAATCTTAGCCAGCCACATCCAGTATTTAATAGAGAAAGAGAGTTACTAGAAACACTAGATCTGGTTATTTGCTGGCAAGTTATCTAGATCTGGTCTATTAGCTAACATGAAATCAAGTGTACGGAATTTCACACTTTGCTATGGTTACATAAATAACACAGAGCATAATTATATCCTTTGAAATTCCAGTACTGAAATCATACAGTTTACAAGCAGTTTATAGCTATTTACAGTTTCTCCCAGCTGCTTTCCATTGGTTGCCCTACTGGTCTTTGATGTTTGTTTACTATTAGCAAATTGCTGACAATATAATGCTGACTAACAACTTAAACTGTGTGCGTCCTGGGGTTTAAGTTGGAAGGAACTGTACATGTCTGTATCTGATCAGCATACCATAGTTAGACGTCATACACAGACATATTTTGTAAAATGAAAAACTGAAGAAAAGTTTAGATTGTTGCATTAAGATTGGCACTGACTGACTGATTATTGTCTTACGCAAGATCTGCATCTTGCATGTGTCTAACTAGATCATATAGCCTATAGTTCTGGGTTTCTCTTTTGATTTGAAACTTGAAGCACTACATATGCTGAAAGTGTCAGCATGCATTTACACTGTCACCTGGTAAGTATACATTCAAAGACCGTAGTTCATATAATAGCAATAATTCCAAGGGTGCTGATATGCCTTACTGGTTCATTCAATTCTGCTCTAATCCATCTCAAATCTCAAGCCAGGTAATACAGTGCTAAACTAATACACTGCTCACAAAATATGGGGGATATTTAATTATGGAATATTTCATTTTGAAATATACACTAATTTTTGTGAGCAATGTATTAAGACCTGAATAGAAGTGTCTTTAAAGTAACATAAATATAAATGTATTTTTAATGTATATTTAGAATATATTGCTGAGAATATACAGTAACAATTATTATTCAAAGTGTGATACTGAATTACCGCTCATACTGTATCTAGTTTGCCTCGTCTTTCTATAACCACAGCATTTCCATGGCGATGTGCAATATGTGTTGTTCACTTGTGTTATTGTCTAGTTGAGTCTCGGCATCCTGCTACTTTTTTCCTTTGTTGACTGCCTTTTTATATGTCTTGGTTTCTGTTGTAATTAGTCAGCGCCTCTTTGTCTCCTAAAGTATTGTTATTATTGGCATCCACATAGCTGTTAGCAATATTTCCTGTCTGTACAGAAAAGTGTTTCAGTATTTAATGCATTTACATTTATGGGCCTTGCTCAAAGAGTGCCCAACAGTGGTAGTTTGGGAGAGGTGAGATTTGAATCATGGACCTTCTGGTCTATAGTCCAGTGCCTTAACCACTAATCTACTGTAGCTGGTAATGCTGTAGTTCATAGATTCAGGTGTTTTTTATAAAGGCAACTGTGTTAGATGTTTTTTTGTGCATTCAAATAAAACAACACTTTTTTTATTTGATAGGAAAAGTGATTACAAATGAAGCAATAATTCATCATTATTTATTTAATTGAATTAATAATTAATAAAGCCCCTGAAGACGTACGGTCATAATGAAAACGTTCAATAATTTTTCGATTATGCAGCAGAAGCAGTGAAATTTAAGAACTACATTATACACATGCAGAACTGTGTGAAATACCTTACTGTTAGAATTCTTAGGGTTAGGTCAAAAGAAATCATGGTCCACTGAACACGTCCATATAAAAGAAAGCAGACTGAGCTTTCAGTTAGGGACACACACAGTGTTGGCAGAAGTCCAGAGACCCATTGTAAGTGGAACGAGTTCATTTTTTCTTCTAACTCACAGACGCCACACTTCAGAATCAGGTTAAGAAACTCAAACTATTTGTGGGTGCCTGAGGACTGGGTTAATGCTTATGATGTGCAAATTAACACACACAATTAGCCTAAAAATAAAGCAAATTTGGTAAAGCCATTTAATGTTTCTTGGAGTACTGTGATTAGGTTGGTCTAATAAAGTATGCATTACATACAGTACTTGCATTGTACTGGTTTTGCTTTTGCTGATTGATTCTTGACACCAGATGGTACTCATATTTCTGCCCTTCCAGATCCCAACACATTTGTACAATAGGAGTATTGCAATAAGCCTTACTAAACCCATGAGGCATTAACCAGACTCACAAATATAATGTGGCACCCAGTGGCTTTAATCATTGGTTTATGAATACCTAGTTTCATATATTTATTTTTACATTTATATTTGTTGCTTGTATTTCAGTTGCCATTATTGGACCTTGCGTTATCATGGGAAGATACATAAAATGTCTTTGTGTGTCTCGGCTTCACTATCCTCTGCAGGGACATATAGTTGTTAGCTATGCAGTTCCCAAATGTGGTTATATTGTCCCAGAGTTGAGAATATGGATTGAAAACTTTTTTTAGCCTCAGGTGGAAATGCTAAGGCTGTTGGGCTTTTTCTGGCCATGGAGCTGGTTTTAAGATTCCAAATGAAAATTACTACTAGGTGCACATTACCAAACTCCTAAAACACTCGGTGCTCCTGACATTCAAAGTCTGGATTGGGAAACACTGAATATCTTGTAATCTAAACTTGTTTATAGCTGATGTCTTTGAAAGCTCATGCAAACATGTGCACACACATACCTGAAATTACACAGCATGCCTGGTAATCTGAAAATTGCTCGGAGCCAAGCTGAAAACAAAGGTTTCCTTGTATAAGAGTAAGGAGATTTACATTTTTTTCTCCCAGCAGAAGTTATGATACCAGCTATAAACTGAAGCAGATCTTTTGCCAGGACAACTGAATAATACAGCCTCAAGTGTGGTTGCCATGAGACATCAGCTGCATATGGCAGTCCTCTAGTATATAGTATGCCATCATGCTAAAGAAATGCTAAGAACCATATATAACTATATAACCTTACAGCATTTTTAAATAAATTCACCATATAACTTTTGAACATTTTATTCAATGTTGTCATTTGGACAAAACTATTTTTTGTAGTTGTTATTTATTAGCATGTAGTAGTGACTTCTGAAACAGGCATCTTTAAGCTGGTGATTGCATTGCAGTGAAGAGTGTCTGTCTCATGTCAGGACTGGTCTATTTAACATGTATGTATGAACTGCAGACCTGAAACATGAATCATTTCATGTAATCCATTATATCTGCTTTTCCTCAGCCTGCACGCCAATCCCCTTTCCTGGTCAGGGTTGCAGGTCTAGAGTCTTGCACATATCACAGAGAGCACAGAGTGCAGGTGTAAGCATGGGAAACCAGTCCAGTGCAGAGCCAGCAGGGGTCACTCTTGCAACCCTGGGGTGATCCCCTGTGAGGCCTATACTCCTTCATTTATTGATTATCATGCCTGTACAATGGCTGACCTGCCTGCACATGTGGTAGGCTAATTAATGCATACTCATCTCAAAACGGTTAAATACAAAGTGTTTGTATATCTGTGTATGTACCCATGAGAGGTCTGCCAAGCATAAAAACTAGAATGTTTGCGGAATGTGTGAGCAGGAACTGAATGCCTTAAATACTCTATTAGGCAGATTAACAGGCAGCTGAAAGCTTATGCACATGAAGCCATGTACACATAATGCCATGTTGCTCTGACCAATACACCCAGATCATTACAGAGCTTTAGTACCTCATACCCATGGAATAAAATAATTCAATTTGTTACTTTGAAAGGACGTTTTAGGAACAATACTTTCACTCTAGCAATGGAGAGTTCAGTTTTGTGGGGTGTAGTGGAGTGTGCATGCAGAATTCTTGGCATATCTACTGCTGCAGGTAAGACTGCCTAAAGCCAAATTATTATTCATGTTAATCACTACATGACATTTAACTACATTTAATTATGACCTTTTGTTTTGTTTTTGATATGTAGTTCAGTATAGACTATGATGTTTAGATAAAAAAAAATTCACTGGCATGTAGTTTGCTGTTAAGTCTGTATAATGTCTAGAGGAGATAACATATAGTATTTAAATACTGTTAAATACAATACAAATACGAAAATACATTATATGTGCTTTCCCATTCAAATTAAAGTTTATTTCGGGATTTCTTACTGAAAACATTTACTTGGTTAGACAAAAGCCTGTAACAAAAGTTTATTTCAGAAACAAAAGGGAAAATGACATATTTGAATACCCCAGAAAGTAATGGGTGAGAGGGGCTACCTTTTTTCATTGGGAAGGTGGTCATGTAGCATATTAATGAAGACCAGAATTGTTTCAGAAATCGATTTGCAATATTTCTTTTGGTTCAAATGTTATCAACACAGAAAGTTCAAAACTGTTGCTGATATCACTTGTTACTGAAGATGGAATTGAAGATTCTAATGTCTGGGGAACACAGCTGCCGTATCATAGCCACATACTTCACAATCAACACCCAGAAAGACCACCAATTTGACACAGACCTGTCCCATCCCTCATAGCCAAATTCAGAGAAACTGGAACTGTGGATGACAAGCCACATAGTGGTTGTTCGAATATCTCCACAGATGAAGAAACCTCAATAATGATTTTGCCACCTTTGAGAAAAGTCCATGACCCAGCATGCAACATGTCCTGTGACTTTTGACTCACCCTGTAGTTTGGTTCCAATTTAACGCTGCAACAAATGCATTTTTACTATTAATGCAAATGTTACTCATTTTTTTATTATAAGATAAGTATACAGTGCATTAAGAAAGAACAGAATTTTAAGATATTTTAGATTAAGATTTTTTGCAAATGTGTTAAAAAGGAAAAACTTCTCCATAAAATACACATAAACGCTCTCCTGGAGTTTTTCGGCACTGTTTTGCTAATTCCAGGCAGTCTAGTCATTCCCATCTGCAAAAGGATCATTATAGGATATTGAGTCCAGATCAGTAGGGAAAACTTGATTTAGTTTTCTTTTAGCATTATGCCTTCACCTAACAAAATGTAAAAATGGTCTGATGAGTTTCTGATATTATATTGTATATTGTATATTTAAAAATAAATTTGTTGTACCTAAAACTATAAGTAGTCGCTGGAGATGACGAGTATAAACTGCTAGAAATAAAAGTGAGTTAGCATGTTTTCTTACTGAATAGATGAGAATAACCAACCTTACTTCTTATCAATCAAAAATCAAAAATTATTCTTACAATACATTTTAAGCTGTTCAGCTGAAACAGTTAGAGCATTAATTAAAATAATAATAATAGCAATAATCTATCAAGTTATAATAATAGTTCATAAATAATAATAGTTAAAAATGTTCTGCTCAATTGAAACTGAGACAAACCTGCTTGGACAAGGAACCAAGATGATTTTGCCCCATGCTCAATAAGGATAATATTAGAGGCAAAAGAAAAATTGTCAAGGATCACTATTGGAGAGATACACAAAAAGTAGATTATTCGTCAGATCAATCAGAAATGTGGGCACCTGGAGTTTGTCAAATGATACTGGGATTTTGACAGGAAATGTATTTCTACATACAGATAAAACAATTTTTTTTTTTGCCATAAGCAGAACGATGAGTACACTCAAAAGAACCTGGTGTCTACTGTTAAGTATCATGGGGGACTGAGATGTTGTTGATCTGTTTTTTCTGCAAAGGCCCTGAAATTTCATTGGTTTCATGGCATCATGCGTCATGAAGTCTATGAGAAGATGAAGTGCTGCTTTATTGGCAAAGAAGGTTGTGCACAGTATTAACTGCAGTGGTGCCTATAATTGTGGAATGTAGTTTTGCTAAAAAAAAATGAGGAAGTTTTGAGGGGTTTTTTTCTCCTACTAAATTTGCTTCAGTTAGAGTGTTTTCCAGTGTAAGTTTAAACTAAATCTCTTATTTTACTTTAATTTAAGCTAATTACCTATTTTATTTGTTACCATTACAGTTCTCACTAATTTTGCTTCGTTTAATAATACATGTTGGGAAAATTTGATTTAACGTTTAAAACATTCTAGACAACACACATTCTGTTTTTACGGCACTGCATCTCCAAGCACAAAAATGTTTAAAATAGCCACCATAAATCATTCCAAGGAATGCTTAATAAATCATAGTGACTTCACTATTACAACTCTTTTCGAGAAGCGAGAATTACTTTGAATGTCTTATACACCTTTCTACCCTATGATCTCAGGCGTGGTTAAATAATGTTTTTTTTATATATATTGGCCAATAAGAGCATAACTAACTTTGTTAGATCCCTTGTTTATCTCAGGGGTTACGTTCCAGGACTACCCGTGATAAACGAAATCCGCGAAGTAGAGACGCTATATTTATTTAAGTATTTATGCATTATTTTAGCTGTAGAACTTGCAGAACATTTGGGTGGCATCGTAGGGCTTTAATGAATTCAATCTATAATTAAACTTTCACAAACAGCGAACACAACACCGCAGACAAAAACCAATGTTTTAGTCTTACTTCTCGTTTTTGGTAAGTATTTATATGCTGAGTAAATACGCTATTTACTGTAAATCGTAATATTTTAGGATTTATAACATTCCATTATTGTTAGAATTCATATTTTTAGTATATTTTTATACATTTTGTGTTTTTTAATGTATAAGTTAATCAAATACATGTATATGTATACGTAAACTATACCACACATACTACGCATGTGCAGATCGAGTTCCGCCAAAACCCGCAAAACAGAGAAAATCCACGATATGTTATTTCCATTAATATTTTTTTAATGCCCGCAATGCACCGAGCCCGCGAAAGGTAAACCGCAAAGTGGCAGGAGAACACTGTGTTTATCTTTTTCTTTTTAAATATATAACAATACATTATTATGTTTAAGAGCTGACACATGGATGATTGTTTAGCAATTTGTGATTTGCCTTTTTTCCACTGTGATATTAGCAGCTTGTAGGATGGCATAGTAAACCTCATTTACAAGTTTAGTGTAAGGAGAATTATTACACCTGCAAAGAGAACTTCATTTTTCGAGCTGTAAGGATATTGACAGTTTAAAGGAATGAATGAATTGCTTTGAGCTGAGTGGCAGGTTTCCAACAAAATTTGTCATACCTTTGCAATTTTTACTGTTTTAGAGATATTACTGCAATAATTTATTATGTGTCTTCATTACTTGTCTTTTCAATCCATTTCATGAGTCTACTGTGTCAAGATTAATGCACATCTGGTGCATAGAAGTGAGAAAAACCAGAGGGGCATGCAACTTCAGAACTATATTTCTTATTTCTTTTTATTTTATTTTAGTAGCAGTGCCAACAGGCAGACGAGGAACAAAAATACCAGCATTCCAGCTCTACCGTGGCTTTCCTTACTGCACATCACAAAGATAGAAAAAGAACAGGTTAAATGGTATTAGAGATATGAGAGATGCCATTCAGGTGCCACAACTAATTCACCCTAAATATTACCCACTACATTCCATTACCACCTAGAGTATTTAATTAATTTACATTTTGCCATGATTTAAATACAGTGGTAACTTAATTCTTAATTCTTAAAACTTAATTCTTCTAAGCCTTTTTTGTTGAAAGTCTCTATGTCTGTTAACACCAAATATGCTTTTTTACCTAGCCACATGACCTTAAAATAGACACTGTTGTTCATCCCTTGTATTTTGGTACTTGAGTATGGTGAACATATATAAAAGAGCATAAATGGGCAATACTCAGTCCTATTGGTTGCTTTAGGGATTGTTGTTGCAAAGGCTGCCATGTCCCAGGATATCTGCACTTTCATACTTTTGGTATCAGTTCAAATCTGCTGGAGAGCACATTGGGGGTTTTTTTGTACCGCATGATCCAGCATGATGCCAAATAATGGCATCCTTCATGTCTTTCACAGGCAAGCTGTTCTCAGGGTCATACTTGTATCTTAACAATTCCAGAACAGCATGAAATGGGTAACATGCCCTTTACCCCTTTCTGGCTGTCTCAACGTTCTTGTCCCTAATCCTTTTGTGTATCAGATAGCCACTTTTGTGGACAGGAGTGATGAGAACGTAGGCGGAAAAAAGTGTCTTTGGATTCCTCTGTTTTATGCGAGACCTGAACTTCATCATCTGTTGCACATTATCAGACATTTTCACGGTAGGATAGCATTAGAGGTCAATCTACAGAAGTATTTTGCCATCATGCACTTGCAGTATATTTTAGATGGGAGACAAGAAGAAGTCTTATAACCTACAGGAGTAATTAGGTTTTGTTTATGAAGGTGCAAGGTGGCTTACAATGTTAATTGTAAGATATTAAATGACATTGACATTGTCACTCCAAAGACATGCATTGGGTTCATTGATCACACTGAAATGGTATGCTTAGTATGTGAGTGTGTGTATGGTTGGATTGGATTGGCTCTGTCCAGGCTTTCCTGCAACTCTGTAAAGGATTCAGAGGATAACGAATGTGAATGAATGAATGCATGAACGAACGAATAATTGAATGAATTTTCGAATGTCGGCATGTTTAACCAGGGTTACTAGTCATACCTGTATGTAAAATGGAGTCTTTTTTCGCAGTTTTTTGATGATTGCATAAACAAATTACACCATTATATATTATATATTACACCATTATATAACATGAAATATGGTGGCGAGAGGAAGGAATAAAGAATTCCTTATCCAAAAGTTAATTTGATTAGAATGATTTCATTATTTACCAGGTTGCTATATAATTAATGGGGTGGATCATGTATAAAATAACATGATACATTACTAAGATGCGCCAAAACCTTTTGAGATGGGTGTTTAAACATAAACACAGGTAGGTGAATACGAAGGGAAAACTTGTGTCAAGTAAGGAGACAAGCAAAAGAAAAAACCTGCAATATGTGGTGGCTCACTTGTTAAAAAAATGATGATAACCTGATTCATTACTAAGATGTGCCGCAACCTTTTGGGATAGGTATTAAAACATAAACGCAGGAAAAAGCCAATAGGGGGAAAATTTGTGTCAAGTAGTGAGGCAAACAAGAGGAAAAAAACTGCAAATTGGAGTGATTCAGAAATAATGAAGCTGTTCACATTTCATGCTGAGGATGTTGTTTTTGACCCAAACTCCCATAAATCATGCCAAGTGTGTGGTGTTAAGGACAGAACATGTTTATGATACACAAGTGTTTCCACTAACTACACTGAATGTGGAATTTATTATACATCATGATGGTTTGTGCAAATGAGTTCAGACAGGTAATTACTGTTTGAAGGCTACACGCATGGATGACATAAATCCAGAGCGTTACCTGTAAATTTTAACTATTATTTAGTTAAAATACAGGTTTTGGAGGTTTTATGAAAACTGGCTAGGGATCTACTCTGTAGCCTTGTGCAGTCTGTTACATATTCAGACCGCTGCTATCTAATACAGCCCATGTTTCTGAAAAAATGTTTTTGTTTAATCTCATGTTCTTGACCACATTATTGTACATTATGTGAGCCTTAATGCAAACCAAATGGGGACCAAATGTCTATTGATACAAATGCATCTATTTAGCTTTTTGGCAAATCTAATAGTAATAGTTTAATAATGTTTCAGAATGTACTGGTATTTTCTGTTTTTCTATGATGACATTGGACTGACACTGGACCTGGAATGGAATCCACAAGGCTAGATTAAGATTGGCTGTACAATGTTAATTCATTCATTTATTCATTCATTCATTTACTTTCTTATTCGCTTCATTTTGGAGTCCTGGGAGAGCCTAGCCAGGTGTATAGATAGGGCTAGGGACAGGAGCAACCCTTGACATCTGTCATAGAACGCACTCACACACTCTCAGACACTAGGGGTACTTTTAGAGACACCAATTAACCTAACATGCATGTATGTGAAATATGGAAATAACCAACACAGACACAGAAAATGCAAACTTCACACAGAAATTACCCGCATGCCTTCATCTGGGGATTGAACCCAGGACCATGCTGTTGTGAGGTAACAGTGCTACCCACTAAGCCATTCTCTGTTCCATGTTATCCCAACATAATTTCACAATGATCATCTAGCAGACATCTCTAATGCTATAAATATTCAAACTTGTGTGAGATTATATACAAACCGGATTCCAAAAAAGTTGGGACACTAAACAAATTGTGAATAAAAACTGAATGCAATGATGTGGAG
>JAVSBV010158022.1:0-13733 GCA_033117975.1 Parotocinclus spilosoma
AATATGGGATTCCTGAAGCAACTGATGAACAGTTCCCGGTGCTGAAATTGCTTCTAGGTTAGTTTCTTGAACTATAGTACCACAGATCACCATTGACCAGGACGTGATTAGCACTGCAGATATTTGATGTAATGGCTTGTTGAAACTATGAAATTATGTCTGAAATCTTCAGTACAACACATTCTGTCTGACTACAGATTCCAATTTCAATAGTAAAAGCAGAACTCACCAGGCAGAATGCGGTTTTAGAGCAACTGACCCAGTTTATCGTTCATATTTAATCAGCTTAGAATGTGTGTCAGACAGAATAAGGTTTGTAAAATAGGACACCAGCAGTGCTTAAAATAAAATAAGGAAATTATTGAGAGGGAAAAAACAAAATAGAGTCTCTTAAATATTAAACACAACTGAATATAACAAGCCTACCATATAAATAAAGTTTTATAGCTTTGTTACTAATTCATCCAAACATTTTACTACAATAAAGCACAGCCCATCAAGCTCAACCTTTCAGTTGGTACATATAGGAAACATTCTAGTTAAATCACAGATGTACTGGTTTGTCTAATTAAGGGCTGAAGATGAGAATATATAGATACAGATTATTGTATTTATATTTTTATTATTATTATTATTATTATTTTAACTTTATTGTTTAGATTTATATTATTTCATATTATTTATATTTTATTATTAATATTTTTTCTATTTCTGATATATTATTATATTAATATACTAAGCACATATAAATTCATTGTATTATTATTATTATTATTATTATTATTATTATTGTTGTTATTATTATTATTATAATACATAATTATATATATTTATTATTGCTTAAAATACAATATCAAATATTTCAGGACTGCTAATTATTATTATTGCATATTTTAGTACATATTTTATTTCTTTATTTAAGCTGCATACATAGCATATAAGATTATCAGACCTAAGGCATTTTGTGACACACTGGAATGCCACAGACCCGAATAAGCCTCCATTTTATCTCTCCGGCTTAATAGCTCTGCAGAAGCAGAGTTGCAAAATGGCTGACATCAAGCTGCTGCAGTGGTTGCTATAGCAATGAGGGAAAGGAACTGGTTTCCTGCTACAGCAGGCTCCCTTAGTATAATCAGATTAAATAATAAACAATCAAGTGCTTAACACAGAAAAGTGTAGTGTCTCTGTAGGGTACATAGAGTCTGATCATAACCAGCGTTTAACAATAAGGCAATTACAGACTTTGAAAACATTCTTCCATTACAGAATGTGAAGAATTCCAGCATTTAAGAAGGAAGCTGCTTATGCTGCAGACAAAAGATTTGCTGAACAGCTGAATCTTCTATAAACAGTTAAGCCATGTTATCAAAATATGGGTAATTCCAGAAATTTACCCACGCTTGTTTAGTTCTTATGGGAAAATAAATCACAGGTAGAGACAAAATTATATTTTAACTGATTAAAGTTTGGGAAATAATTTACTTATTAATAAATTAGAATTTAATGTGGACTTTAGGTGGAACCCAATTAATGACCCTGCTCAAAATCAGAAACAACCTGCATATGTTGTGTTATGGATGCTGTTACTGGTCTTGTTTGGCAAGGTGTGTCACAAAATAGTGTTCTTCACCAATTCCTGCCCACGTCAAGTTCTCCCACTCACCCCACATGACATACAATAAATATAATATTACTGAACTGAATAAATAACCAAAATTCCCACTCAGTGAAATCACTCTGTAACTGCTCTGTAACTCTGCTCTACTAATCGCCATTCTTCCTATTCTGTCAGTTCCCAGATTTAATTGACCAGTGACTGATAAGGTTCCATGTAACCAATAAAACAGGTCAATGAAACGCTCACACAGAGGTCAGATTTCATTGTGATTTATCAGTGGGCATTCAGGCATGAAAGGTCACTTTTGGATGTGTCATGGATTTCATCATAGTCACAGTAGTTTGGATTCTGGGTTGTAACGGGTAAGGTAAAACTGTCAGGGTTATAGTAGTATATTCTCATGCTTTTGTACCACTCAGACTGTTAGTTACTGTCTTTGCTCTGAGCCAGTTCCGTCATTCATGACCGAACAAGATGGAGCGAGTTATTCTATTGGAATAAAGGACTCCATCTGCTGTGAGAAGTAGATCTCCCTTCCCCCCAGCTTTCTCCCTCCCTCTATCCTTCCATGCCTCCGAATGCTCAATTTTGCAGCATCCTTTAAAGGAGGAAAAAGCCCCACAGCAGCTGCTGTTGTCATGGAAACGGGGCTGTCAACCCAGTCGTACCTCCCACAGCATCCAGGATTTAGAGCATCCAAAAATGACACACCGAGACACGATGAGCAGAGAGAAACCTCATCTCATCTTATCTTTGTCAGGAAAGTACATGTCTTAACCATTATTCATGGGCAAAACTTTGTAATCACATTTGAGTCATGTTTGGATGCATAAATAAAAGATCACACAGAGCTGATGGTGTGTTGAATATATCATACAATACATGAAAAGCATTTTTAAGTGACATTTAATTACTTAATTACAATCAAAGGCATTTGATAACATTTTTGGGTATTATCAAATCAGAGACCTAAATGGTCACTGTAAGACAACCTGAGCTGTGTCCAGCCTTGGGACGCCAAAAACATGGCAGTTTGACCCCCAGGATTGGCTCCTCTAAACTGGAATATGATAAATTATGCTGAAGATGATGATGTCCATACAACAACCAATCAAGACAGATATTTACTGAGCAGTGTTTTAGTGCTCCATCCAGATATGAAAGAAGGTGGTAAAAAATGTTTCTTTTGTCAACTGTTACAGTTGCAAATACAAATAATTCAATTATTAAATCCTCTAGGAGAACCCTGCCATAGAAACTCACATTTCTGCAACCTCAAAAAATGTACTTTCAATCCATGTGAGGAAAGTTCTGATGTCTGAAACCGGTCTATATTTATAGGTCCATCTCGAAGTGGTGAGCACCTGAGCTCTCTAATATTTATGGGCTACATGCTCTCAGTAAAGCCACAGTTCATAATATGTGTCTGCTCCCTCCCTGGCCCTTCCCTGCTTCGAGCTGCCACACTTTTCTTCAGCCAGTTGCCATATCAACTCTGCATTCCTTAGCATGCATGCAAAATGGATCTCTGATTGGGGTAACAACTGGAAAGACACACCATTAGTTGTTTGTGTTAAGGGCTGCTTTGTACAGGTAAGAGAGAGCTAGAGAGAAAGGGGGTGTAGATGAGACACCATATTTTGAATACTTCTCCCCATTGGATTATTAGGATAAGGTGAGAAAAAGTGGTACATCAGTAGTTAATTGCAAGACAAAGGTCAGTTAAAGATCCTGCTGCAATTGTTGGGCTTTTAGGAAAGTCACAAAAATTGTATTTGGAAATGTAAGCATCTAAAAGAGTGAACATAAATATGGAAAGGAATTTAAACAATCCTGCTAAGATGCAGTGCAAGGAGCTGTCCACCTCTGTGGTGCTGAAACAACAAAGAGCCATTTCTGTTCCAGCAGATTTTCCTTTTCCCCTCACGCCCCCCCCCCCCCATTCTGCTCGCTCTGCTTCCTCTCACCTCCTTTTCCTTTGTATTGACCAAAGGATGCAACAAATTCAGATAATGCCCAGTTCAATTAAAATCAAAGAATGATCCGTTACATAGTTGTATATATATTTCCATCTCACTTTTGCCTTTTTGCAAAAGCACAGAAATTACAATTCGTTTTTTTTTACAATTCCTTTTACACATTTTAGTGTAGTCTCTTTATTGTTTATTTCCTCTGTTATGGCAAACAGGAAATGCAGAGAAAAATATAAATATAGACCTCCACGTCCTCCTACACACACGAATACACACCTTTGCTCTTCAGTACAGATGAATGGTCTGTTTGTTGCATACGTAAACGTAGCTTGGGGCACTAGAACCACAGATGAGGATCCAGGTAACCATGGCAACAGACAGAAAGGATGACAACATCGTTTCTGCAGACGAACAACAGCACACACAGCAAACTGGAATCTGGGGTTTTACAACTGCATTGTAGTAAAATGAAAATTCTTGCATTTATGGTCACATTTCCATTACTGCTTCTATTCACCTACAAGGTCTTGTTCACCTTTCAGTTTAATCCCAAATAGGTCTTTATGTGCAATTTTTTTTTTTTTCCAAACCAAGCTCATTTCCATTTTCAAGTTTCCATTTTAACCCTCAACCTTTTTATAAGCAGTTGTACTATAAGAGGAAGGGGAATCCAGGTATGAAGAGAAAATCAGAGAAAGCTTGACCACCAAAACAGTGAAAACTGAAGGGAGGAATGACAAAAACATATGGTATGCCAACTTTGATCAAACTCAAAATAAGAAGAAAACCTAGTGCATGATCATAGGCATATAATGTGTATTGCATTATATTATTATTATATATCATTGGGTATATCAACTGAATTTGCTGCAGTGTCTAAAGTTTTATTTTATTTTCACCTATTTTATGTATTTATATTTCAACTATTTATTAATTGTTGTTATTATTATTGGTTTTTTGCATTGCTCTATTCTTGGTTTAATCATTAATTACATACAAAATGAGCATGAAAACACTCATTTGGGGGTCAGAACAGATAACAGGAACAGATTAGCTCTATTTACATTATTTCTCATGGAGAAATTTAATTAAAATTTTGAAAAATTCACATTTCAATCAGCCTTCTATTAAGCATAACATTTAGCTATTTAGCATCCATTTCTTAGGGTCAGATGCACAAGCAAACTGAGCTAGTGGATAATAAACAAGCTGAATAATACTCCAGACGTCCTCACATCCATGAATCACCTACCTGAAAATAATTCTAATCTAAGCATCCACTAGGTCTAAATTGGATGTCCATTACACCACTAATTGGCATTGTGTGAAATCTTGGTTATAGGAGCTTTATTGGTGAAGCTTCCAATGTTCAGTCCTTGTGCTTACGTTTACATTTATGTCATTTAGCAGACGCTCTTATCCAGAACGGCTTGCAATCAATGGTCTTACAATCCAAGCACTTGTGGGTTAAGGGCCTTGCTCAGGGACCCAACTGTGGCAGAGGTTGGATTTGAACCTTGGACCTTATGGTCCATAGTCCAGTATCTTAACCACTAGGCCACCACAGTCCCTTTTAACATGTTGCCAGCAAAGACAGAAAACACTTTTATTAAGTAATATTTGCCAAGCAATATGATTTCTGCTACCCCTTGTAGCAGATAACATGTAGCCTAGCAATCTTGCCTCCATTTTGCTGATAATTGAGTTGTGATTCCCCGACACTTGAGTGACAGGGCGAGAAGACAAGCTTTGCATCTCCAGATCATCAGCAAATGGGCATGGCAGGGTGATTCCACACTGGATGTGTCTTACAAGCAGGAATTAATTAACACAGGACATTAGAGATTGGTCTCATAAAGGCTAATGGGTGTAACGCATCTGACAGGGATGAAGATCTCACTGTGCTCGCAAACAGCAAAACGTTTTATCTCTGCTGTTTAATCACAGGGCTTCTGTTTCAGAACACTAAGAATAGCACAAAGATTTAACATTGGCAAGGAACGCTGACTTGGAAAAAAATTACGTTTTTCTCTCAAGGGTGCACTTGTTCTACCTGGAGACTCGCATTAGCCTTGCCCAATCAGCTAACACAGACACGCAGTTTCTAACAGCTGATTGGCTGACTGTGGACCATGGGTGAATGTGGTCGATGTGATGACATGGGATGAAGTAGAAAGGAAGGAGGGGTGTTAAGATGATGTGGAGAGCGATCAATGATCCTGTTGTCCACAAGAATCCACCATTTTGCTTCTTAAAGGATGATCCCTTATGGCATTAAGTCTCTAATAATTCTCCTTAAAAGTTCTCCAAATAAATCTTAAATAAATAAACATGGGTATTAGATGAAATGATTGTGCTAAGTGTGTGATGCTATAAATCCTAGGCATTTATACCAATTAAGAACCTTCAACCAAACTCAAAAATGTTTGATTAACACCCTGGTCATTATAACATTTAAATATATAAACAGTATCAGTGAGTCAACGAATGTCAATGAATGTTCCTATTAAAGTTTTATATTACTGGCCTGGGGTTGTTGCGTTGTCCTTACTGTTGTGACCATTGTGTTTGGCAGTTTGCAGAGCTTTCAAAATCCATATCCAATCATATTATAGAAAATAAAGCAAATGTTTAAACTTGAAAAGCATAAAAGGCTTTACTTTTATTCCACACATGTTGCAGAGACAAAGGCTGAATTGTGACTTTGATCTGCCAGAAGCTCCATTCAGGAAGAAATTGGGTGTGCACCCAGCAATAGAATGCACTGATACACACACCAACACACACATCACTTGTAAATCCTCCTGCTGTAAAGAGAAACTACTGCTGACAGAGTTCACTGAGAAATCTGGACATTGTCCTCAGTTACATCACCACAGACACCAGATCCTCTGGAAGGTGTTCTAGTTCCTACTGGCCAGAATTCCAGTGCAAAATTGAAAAGTACCAGAGTTACATTTTTTTTGACAAGGCAGCTGGTTTGGAACCAGGGGCAGAGCAACCAGAATTAAACTTCCCTTGTTTTACCAAAATGCTATAAATGTATGTATTTATACATGCATATAAATGATATTTGTGAGAAAATATATACATATGTAACCAAAACAAGTATGAGAGGGGCATAGGGTGTGTTTACTAGGGTGAGTTTCCATTACAGTCCACTCTGAGTCCAGTCCAAATAAAGACCTGAAAACAAAATGTACCTCTATGACTCTTAACCTTCTGACATAGGTTTTATGGTAATAGTGGTAAAAACCTGAAATAGGTTTTTATTTTATTTTATATCTTCACATCACAGTTTACCTCATTATTTAACTTTAGTCAGTTTACCTCTCCTTATTTAGGTCTGGCCTCTCCCATTTTTTATCTCTCGCCACTTCAGTCTGCTCCTCTACTTTAGTGCTTGTTTTACACTCTCTCTCTCTTTCTCACACTGTCTCACTTTTTTTTCACTCTTCGTCTTCTTGAGTCTCTATTCTCATTTATTAACCATTCTTCTATCTAGAACTCATAACCTCTTTTTTTTTCATAAAATCTCTTACACAAAATGCCCTAGGGCTACACTAATGTAGCTGTAGATGTAATGGGTGATGGTGAAGCTCTTAAAGCATCCTGTGTCCACGTGAGTGAGATATATGTTCACATTTTGCACAGGAGGAGTTTTAATCTGTTTCCTTGGTGGTATTCTGATTAATAAAGGCAGGTGGTGCCCACTAGATTTACTAAAGCACATTGCTCTTAATCCAGTGACTCTTTAATCACATTGGACAGGTGCATACACAGCACTAAGGCATGTGAAATTACAAGTCTTCCAACAGGTCTTCCAACCGAGGGAAGATGATTGCGCTCATCTGCTCCAACCCGTCCTCAGCAAACAAGTCACCAGTATGTCATATGGTATAACTTTGAGATGATTCATTAAAACTCAGTGCATTATTGGTGCTTAATCATTATCAGAGACACCAATCAACCTAATACACGTCTTCTAAATGGAGGATGAAACTACAGAACTAAGAGAAGATTCACATTGGCACTGGGAGAACATCAAACCAGGGATCTCAGGACCAGAGGCACTTGCTCCACCATGCCAAACAAGTATGCATAAATTATTTATATCAGTGTTTGTTTTTCAGTAACACCACAGTGCAGCCTAAAAACAGGAATGCTGTGTCCAATTTTTCATTCCTATATGATAGTGTTTACTCCAGATGATCCTTAAATGAGTCATTAAATGCTGCAGTCATCAACCTTCTAGTGTTTGTTTTGCAAAAAGCCTAAGTATGGCTTCTTTAAGAGAATCTGTTTTAGAATCATGTGTATTCAGACATGCAAGTCAACATCGCAAATATCCATGACAAAATGAAAAACTAGATCAGATTAGGAATCTTCAGACCAGTACATGACCTGATTCTTATGCTCAGTACCATCTGATCATATCAGTGCATCCTAAAATATGAAACGTTCTAAATGAGACTTTATTACAGGCCCTGGCACACAAAGTTTCATTATCACTCGTCTCCTCAGAGGGCTGCTCAGGCAAAACACCAGCATGGGAGGAAAAAATAACCTTAATTGATTTCAGCACCAATGGCCCAGTACATCTCAGTCAAGCCGGAAAATTGTTAGCACTCTGTCTTACAGCTACACAGCAAAGTAGGGCAAAAGAGAGGACATATGGAATGGGTAATAAATAGAAAATGTGTCCAGGTAAAAATAAAACATACAGCACATTAATTATTCTACAATATAAAGAATTTATGGTTTCAGGTCTGACTCTTAGTTCAGTTAAATTAAATATTATTTACTTCATTGTTGAGTTCAAATTTATTTAAAAGCAATTTGTTATTTTTGTTTTCATATCTTGTTTTTACTGTAAAAAATAAATTATGACAAATCCATGTTACATCCATTAATCCATTCATCCTTCCTAATGTTTAAATGTCAGTTGTTTATAGGCAATAAGGAGGCCAAGACTTCACTTCCTCCATATGATAACACTTCCTGGTCCTATAAGGAAAAAACACAGGAAAAAAGAAAAAAAAGAAAGACAGGAAGTGAGACAGAGTTTGAGTGTGTCCGGTAGGCAGTGTGTCTATTTTATTAAGCACTGCATATATATAGACTCCCCAGTACATCTATTCTATATTAAATTAAATATCATTACTGGTCTACCATCAACCCAGAGGAGTGCAGAATAACCACATAATGGTCATAATTGCAGGCCACACTAAGTGCACCGTTCTTATACTAAAATCAATACAAAATATTTTAAAGGTTTGGGATTGGTTAAAACAATAATTTAAAAAAGAAGGGCTAAATTAAATTCCTCATCGCATGAACCAGTTGTTTGGATGAAACGCTGGCCTAGTTCATCACTGACTCTCCAGTCAATTGATGGCGTGATTCTGGCTCTTGCTAATCAGATAAAGTCTCTAATCTGGCTCATTAGGTTCCTTCTGTCCATCCGGTCAAGTAAACAACACAGAAGGATGAACATAGAAGATTATCTGTAGCCTACAGATAGATTTGGCTTTGGCTTTAGACTGTTTAAGTTGTTTCATGTCAAAACTGATGTATTTTTAAAAGCAGAGGTACTGCAAATTATACAGTGTGTACAAACTTATGTAGACATCCCTTCTAATCTGCATCAATGTGTTGCTATAGCCACACTAAACAGAAATTGGCAGGAGGGTCTAATATAAACAGTTCAAACACTCTCAGTATGACACTTCCATGAGTTTTCACTTCCATCAAGTCAATTAATAAATGTTCTGTCCGGCTCTCCTAAAACACTTAAATGGTTTCCCATGCTTGATGAGGGAAGTGGCTCATAAAAGGGCTCTTACCTTATCCAACTGACACCTTTGTGATCACTGGAATTCCAGCCCCAAAGTGACCCAAATTTTATTATGCAATGCAAAGCGTATCAGAAGAATCCCAAACTAATACCAGCGTTGTTAGGCTTAATTTGTGTGTGTTGGTAAACCTTCATTTACAAAATCACCTGCATAACCTGGTTTGGTTTCTTCCAGATGAGCTCGCTCACAGGCCTGGTGGAGCAGAGAACGGCTCACATGTACCACCGTGTGGTCATTGAACAGAAATGTAATACTCATTTCTGCATCATATGTTACAGCTTAGTCTTTGCACAGTATTACCTTTATAAATATTAATTTGCAAATGTTTAGACACAACAAACAACCAATTACCATTGTCATAATTACAACTTCGCTGTATAACTTTTCATTTAGTCCATCAACAAACCGTAATTTGCGTATGCACATAATAAATACGTGATTATTTTTTTTATTTCGTCTTGCAATACATGATAAGTTATAAATGACTATTTAAACAAAGGTGTAATTACACAGCTACGTAGCTGAGGGTTTCCCAGAGGCACCACATTGGAAAGCCCAATCCAGAACCCCCAAATCCCTTAACACCCCGTCTCGTCAGAGCTTGGTCTCAGCAGTAGCAGGAGCACCACCTATCTGAGAGTTACAGCATAATCATTTTCACCCACTGAACCTGAGATCGACAGATCTACAACACTGACCCCAACAGGCCAAGTTGAGCACTGCCGTTCGACCTATTTCCCAGGAGAAGCAGCCCATTGACGTCTACCATCAGCTCTGCACCGAGCAACACCAACCTCTGCAGGCAGGAGGATATCATGACTATCTTGCATGTATATTTGATCTGAGAATATAGGAAATAAGAGTGACCATTTAGGTGCAGTTGCACGGATTTAAAGACACCCTACATTTAAAAGTATTCAAAAATACTCTTTAGAGTACCACCCCAACCATGGCAAGTACATTTTAATGTAAGTTTATAAAATGTAGCACGTAAACATAGACATATACTGGGCATAAAATGTCCAATGTTTTTTGACATGAATAAATATTTTCAGGATTTTACTATATAAGTGAAATGCCCTGTTTCCATTCACTGCTTAATTATTTGCCATTTTAGCTTCAACTCATTTTTAGCAAAGAATTCTATATAAATACACATAGATATCCAAAAAACATCTATGGCCAAAATGTGGAAACGTCCTCTACAATCACTTCGACTGGCATATTGCCATAGTGCCAATACTTTTTGTAGGTGCAAGTAAGTGTTTACTAACAAAACACAAAACCACACACAAGGCTTTCAAAGAAAAACTAAATGGCACATGTCAAAATGTATCTGACAGGCACGAGACAAATGACAGTGTAACATACCCTGCAGAGTTCACCGGCTCATTATGCCCAGGTGAATGTACCTGGTACCTGGTAATTAAGTGTAATTCAACACAGGGTGCACACAATAGTGGGACATGATAGCAAATGCACAGATCCTTTAGGTCATTAATTAGAATTAAATAGACTATTTATAACATTCTGCATTTCCTGTATGTATTATATGAATTAAAGATAACAATTTTTGTCCCAAATCTATAGTTTTTCCTGATTCAAAGGGTCAGTGATCAGAAGCCTACAGGAAACAAGTTAAATAAAGTAAGCTTCTAAACAGGAAGGCAACTTGTTGGCAGGATATCCTTCTGAAACCGGATCGTAAAATAAACTCAGCAAATATGAATATTCACAAATAGCAAATAAACTATAAAAAAAATAAGCTTTTTATGTGCTTTACTGTCTTAATTATTTGTAGTTAAATATCAAGGTTTTTGTCATTTTACTTGGTGTAGTCTCTCTCTTTCTCTCAAACACACACACACACACTGGAATGCAATGTATGAGTAATGGGTCGAATCCATGGCGACAGTGGGCTCAGAGTGTGGGGGCGTTTGATTGAGAACAGATGTGCATAGTTTAGCTGTAGAGAGTAGATATAATGGAAAAAGTGTGTGTGTTTGTGTCATGTCTCCTTTAGTAATGGGTTCAGGTAATGCTGCATTTACAAATCGTCTTACTAATGATGTTACATAGCTTGTTAATTTACTAGATGTGTGTCTGTGCGTGAGAGAGTTTGTGAGAGCGATATAAACACGTTCCTCGTGGAAAAGTGCCTCCACCTCATGCAGAAAATTGAGTTTCATCCAATCCAAGCGTGAAGCAGTTTCATCTCCAAATTCATATATGAGGTACTGTGTGTAATTTAAAATTTTCAAAGTGATTACTGTGGAAGAAGGATTATACAGTTCTGCTTCTCCCTGTAATCTAAATTCACTGAAGTTAAACACTGCTGGTTCTGTTTACGTCCCACGTTTGATGGTGTAACCCAACTACCCAGAATCCTTTACTTCTTTCCAGTTTATTTTTACCATCAGCAGCTACAAAACCGTGCCTTGAAATGTGTAGAGTCTGAAAAAGATCAAGATCGAAACACTGATGTTCTTACAAATAAAGTTGCTTTTAATTTAGACAAACTGGCTTGCAGGTAAGTATTGTGTCTGTGGTAAATGGAAAGACAAAATCATATTAAAAATTGCAACCTCAAAGTCATGGTTCCTGTGGACTTCATTAAGCTTTACAGAAAGTTTTCCAAATGTATTTGCTCCACATAAAAAGTGGCTTCATTGTCAAGCCACCATTTCTCCCAGGTTTGAGGATTATAACCGACCTTGCCCAAGGATAGCTTTGAACCTTTAAGCTGTAACACTGAATAAGATATTCGCACGTAGCCAAACAAACCAGACATTCCTCCCAAAGGGTCTCTCAATCATCTAGTGAAAATATGTACATAACCGGATCAGAAATGTGACCGGTTCCGATAAGAAGCTTTCTGGTTCCTCGGTCCATGAGGCTGAAGAAACTCAGAAGAGCCGGGATGGGGACGAATGTCCTTATCGTGGGTGTTCAGACAGACCCAGTGGGACACCTGATTAAAAAGTTTCAGGAGAAGGGTAGGATTACATAAAGGACATTCCAGCCATTTCATGTTCCACCATTAAAACTCTCACACACTCACTCATACGCACGCGCACAATTTTAGGCTGGACTGTGATGTCGGAGTGCCCCCATATGTCCTCACAAGGCAACTGCAAAGAAATACTTTATACTGTCAAGTAAAAAAATAGCATTGTTAGTCAAACTTATTAGTTGTATAAGTAAAATACTATTAAATATAATAACTTGATGCATCTGCTACGATAAAATGTTTATCTAAGATAATCTGTATTCGAGTGGCTACAGTTAATGTGCAATTTAACACATGAAAACATTTGTCAATTGAATTGTTAAGAAATGTGATCACATGTAAATGTCTGGAAATGTGTAAAACGTGGTAAGAAATAATGTAAATTCGGGTTGTTGTTTTTTTGCTTTTACACATTCTGACACTTTTGGCACCGTCACACTGTATCTCGTGCTAAATATATTTTATGTTTCTAGTTCGTAACATATAGGCCTAATAAGACAGGAAACTGACTTTAAATGTATATTAAGTGTACAATGTTATCTGGGCAGAAACCTAACAACAAATAAATAATATAACACTCTATACTCTTAGTTTCTTGCATGATTTCTCAAACCATAATACGTAGACAAACATTGCAAACATTTAAAGTGAACCTCATTACGCACACGTTGTTTTTCTCTAGCGTTTTAATAATTTGCCTGTTTGCAAATTCGATTTTGACTGAATGCAAATGTTTTCGAGCACAGGTGCATGATTAGAGCTTGGAATCTGATCCCAGTCGAAATCTGAGCTTTAATGCATTCGGAAAAAAAATCTTCAAAAGCCCAATCTCTGAAAATGAAGTGAAGACATAAAGGACTCTGTTTTGCTAGAAATGCTTTATTCTCAGATTCAAGAACAATGACTTTGAATATTCCATGCCTGCAGCGTAATCAAATAATAAACTCGTTTGCATAACCGACAGGAATACACTGGTTACTGGCAGTGTTTACACAGGTCCAGATAAGGCTGATGTTTGCACTGGTATTTTGTTTTTGTTTTTGATATCTTAAAGAAATATAGAATATAAAGAAAAAAGTTTGTTCTTGCACCATGCATTTGAAGTCATTTGTAGCTTCTTATTCATTCTCATTCACTGACAGACAAAAACACATGCGAGCAGCTGCTTCTGGAATCACATTGACCCTCAGAGGGTCAGACAGGCAGCTGGGCAGCTTTAACCACATGCCAACACACACACACACACACACACACACACACACACCCAGATA
>JAVSBV010158052.1:0-14752 GCA_033117975.1 Parotocinclus spilosoma
TAATAGGATTTGTTTCGGTACTTTAGGATTTGGTCCGAATAAGCGTCTGGTCCCATTAACCGGTGGTCCAATTAACCGGAATCGACTGTATTGCTTGATCTGTGCTGGTCCTTACCATTAAAGAATAAAGTAAAGGGTTGTACATAATGACCACAGAACCGATGGATGGATGGATGGATGGCTGGATGGATGGCTGGATGGATGGCTGGATGGATGGCTGGATGGATGGCTGGATGGATAGATGGATAGATGGACATATGGATACTGTATTGATCCCGAAGGAAATTTAGCAGCCAGTAATCACTGCAGCACAATTAAGACAATACAAAGAGGGTTGTATATAATGAACCCAATATAAATACCGGTAAAAAAAACTAATCTAAATATTGCCTAATCTGTGTCCTTACCATTAAAGAACAAAGTAAAGGGGACAAGTATGTAGAGAAACAAATGGACTACAGTCTATAATTGCAGAACTACAACGTGCAGTGACCACTGAAACGTAAATAAAGAATAAACTGATTATAAACTGAAAATGATAGAATGGCTAAGACATTTGTACGTGTTTCGGTTGAGAGAGCAGGAAAAAGTTGTTATTTAATGCACAAGGTTGGCTGAATGGTCAATACTTTGTGTGTGCACAAAGAATAAAAACCCAGTGTTTGTGCGTATGTTTGATTTCAGAATTTTGCTCCAGATGTAATGAAACGAAACAGAACCACATTTTAAAATAGAACAGTCCCCATCAGCACCCAAGCAGACCAGAAGGCATACACAAGAAAATTATTATGGATTTGGTCCACCCTTTAAAGTTAAAACAGTCTCAAGTCTTTGGGGTAAACCTGCCAATAGGGTGGAGCATTGCTGCAAAGATTTGCCTCAATTCAACCACAAGGGTACATTAGGTCAAGCACTTATGTTGGGCAGTAGGTTCTGGCTCAATGTCAGCTTTCTAATTCATCCCAAAAGAGTGGAATTGGGGTCAGAGCTCAAGTTCTTTCACGCCAAATTCTTGATGGAACTAACGAGTGGCATGTGGAAATACAAGGGTTTCTTGCCAAACTGTTCTATGGAAGTTGAAAGCGTGGATTTCGCTAAAATGGAACAGCATGTCACATAAGGTTTCCTTAACTGAAATAAGGGGACCAGAACCCCTCCAGCACCACACTTTACAGGTGGCACTATCCTGTAAAACAGGTTGTTGATCATAATGTTTGTTGACCAAACATTACCATAGTTACCTAGGCTTGGGAATGGACATTTTCACAAGAAAACTGTGTGCAGAAGAAATGTAAAGGTGTCAGCGACACAGCTGAAAGCATAAGTGACTGAATACCGCTACTTTTGTTTGATGGGAGTCTGGAAGATCAGCCAGATGAAACAGAGATGCAAAGGATGAATGTGAAGCAGTTTATAAAGTTATAAGAAAGAGAGAATGTACAGATAGTGAGGGTGGGAATAAATAAAGGAGTACTACTTATAATAGGACAGGCACATACACTTATGAGTACCATTTACAGATATAGTTACACAGAGGTCACAGAAAGTCATACACACAAACACGAGTAACTTGCACGAGTCTCTAAACACATCAACCAAATTTGATCTATGTCTAGTCCAACTGTGAGCTAACAAGCAAGAAAGCACATAACCAATAAGGTAGTTACTTTCTCCCTCTCGTACACACACAGACACAAATGATGGACTTCCACCATAAAACTAACTCCCACCTTTGCTCCTTGATCATAGAGCGCTGATTGGTTGTTGAGCTGACCACTTGTTTGCAACTTCAACATCCGTATTTAAAAGAAAGGGTTTTTTCTTATTATATATTTTTTATACCTCAGCCTTTACAGGATTTTGATGTTTATGGATATTGATAATTCTCTAGTGTGTAGTAGTCTTGATTGTTTTCCACTCTATTGTCTTGATGTGATTTCTGATTTACTATGACAGCTCAGCAAACAATGGTTCATGCCATCACGCACATACATATAGATGATAGATAATAGACAAAGATAACTTTATTGAGTAAATCTATTGATCACATACAACTATATGCAAATATGTATTGTATGTTAATACAGTCGATTCCTGTTAATTGGACCACCGGTTAATGGGACCAGCCGCCTACTCAAATCCTAAAGTACCGAAACAAATCCTATTAAATAAGTGTAATATTATTCGCTTATTTGGACCAAAATTCCCCTTAATCGGACCAAAGAATGTGTACAGTATGTAATAGCCGTGAAGAAACTCTTCATCTCTGGCATTATTACCCGAAAACTTCCGAGTTTCTCACCAGGCCTCTACTGCCACCTACAGGTCTTTGCCTAACATTTTCTTTACTACACAAAAACAAGCCCAGGTCGCCACTTAACCACAGCAAAAGCGCGTCAGATCACACTGGACTGAATTTAGTAAGAACTTGTTTTTTACAGTATTATGCTTTGCATTTTGAGTACCTATACATTGTGTTGTAGATCGTTTCGAAAAATCGCAATATAAAGGTTTAATAAACATTTAATATGTTACATAGCACGTCCCGTCTTGTAATATAGGGCATGTTCGTTTAATCGGACCACCCGGTTATTGGGACCAAAACCATCGTGTCCGGAAGTGGTCCCACTAACCAGAATCGACTGTACACCACATAATACTGCCCAGCATGCTACATGACCAATCAGAATGATTAAACCAGGTTAAAAGCAACATGCCTGTCAGCGGTCAACATCTTTTCACATATAGTAATGCAGTCGTTTAACGGCGCCTGGCTGAAGTGGGATTTGAACTGGTAATTGGACTAGATGCGACATTTAGCAGTCTGGTCTTAAAAGTCTTGTTGGAGATAGACAGTAAATCACAGGATTTCAATCTGTAACATGTGGACCACTTTGGACGCGTGGAAGTGTGACCTGTGCTTCTGTAATCACAGCCTGTTATAACTACACATTGACCCAGATTTTGTTCGTCTGGTCTGCAGTGGGTCGGTGTGCTCACAGGTTATCTTTTAATCAAGAAGCAGTTACACCTGATTTCAGTTGTTTAAACGTTTAATCTTGGTCATTAAACGACTATAAGGTGTGGTTCCTGTCTGGCTGCAATGAAACCCTACAAACAGACGAGTTCTCATTGGATAAATTTGAAGGTTACTGTTAATGCAGGAGTGTCGATTTTTTGAGACGAGTGAAAAAATCAGCATTCATAGCTTTGTTGTTTATTCTGGTGTTTATCTATCAGGTGCGGCAAACTGACATGGCATCAGAAACTTAGTAATGAATAAATGGAAAGCTGCTGATTAGGAATGGTGGGCTCTCTTTTGGGCGACATTAAATCGGAAGTAAATTGAATTAAACTGTTCCAGACCCCCCAAAAATCCACACTGTTTAAGGCATTCTATGAATGAATGGAGTTACATTGTAGGGGTGTGTCCTAATTTATTATGGGGATACATTCAGACAAATCAATCGTAAGTTACACGTATCATAAAACGATGAGTATAAAGAGTATTTGGTAGAGCACAGTGGAGTCTGTGATAAATACGTTCACATTTAAAACAATTATACATTAACCTTAGGCTGGCAAAATCATTTAAACAAAGCGTATTTTATAATAAAAGGTTGTCAAATTTCGTGTAATTTAGTGAGTCATGGATTGAAAATGAAAAGTAAAAAAAAAACACTTTAGGTGAACGAAAACAAACTGCATAAAAAAGAAAATCTAAATATAAAATATAAAAGTGTTTATAGTCAGCCTGTTGCTTATAAGCTATAAGCTCTTGTGTTCCACAACTGGAAAGATGAGCTGTTCTGCCCAACAACCGAGCTCTGATTGGACAGTCTGATTCGAATACACACAAACAAAGCAGAAATTAGAACACGTTCCAACTAAAAATATTATGCACTCGGTGTGAAGGACGGTGTTCTTTTTCAAAACTTGACGTGGGTTTTTTGTCTATAAATATTGAACTCTGTATAAAAAGGCCTACTCTGACTTTCTGCTGCTGATGTATAACAGCGACCTAGGTGTTAACAAACTTAATAAATGTCTTTTTACTTTGTCTTTTTTGCTACTTTAAATAGACTCAAAATGGCAAAGGCACTGTACAGCACTGCCCGACGTACGATGTAGCAGAGTTTAAGAGCATTAAAGTCCCTCGTGTCCGCTGCTTTTGTATCAAGACTTAAATGGTATTCGGAAGTGTATGTGCCTGTCCTATTGTAAGTAGTACTGCTGTGTTTGTTCCCCCCACAGTTTGTAGTTCGTTTGTACCTGTATATTCTCCCTCTCACCTATAACTATACCAACTGGTTCACATTCACTCGTTGAGTTTTTGGCTGATCTACCATGTTGCTGGAAAAACTGCCTATCAGTGTTTTTTGGCTTTTGTCAAACAAAAGTATAAATCATTCATTTTAATCACTCAATAATCATTGTGATTTCTGAGGTTTTCTTGTGAAAATACCCTCTATATTTACATTACAGTAGTAAGTAGCGCCTCTACAATACTACTCCATTAATTCATAGAATGCCTTATACAGTGTCTGTTTTCTGGGGATCTGGAACAGATTAATTTAATTTACCTTATTCCTTTTGTGAATTTGCTATTTACTTATTTCTGCACAGCAAGAAGGTCCCGGGTTTAATCCCACGGTTAAGCGTTCTGGATTTACTCAGGGTACTCCGGTTTCCTCACACAGTCCAAAGACATGTGTTAGGTTAATTAATTACTCTAAATTGACATTGGCTTGTGTGTGTGTGTGTATATATGACTAGTCTTGAGATAAACTTGTGTATGGATATAACCTTGTGTGTGTGTCAATAAGATGGCCACTGATGTCGATAGAGACGTTAAAGAAGCCAATACACAAACCTGAGGTTTTCTTGTAAAAAATACCCTTTATATTTACATTACAGTAGAACCGAAATAAGTACTGCGCAAAGATCTCACATAAGGCATTTTATGAATGAATGGAGTACATTACAGTTACAGGTCATGGTAAAGTCTGTAAATTGCGGTCAGCAACCTGTCTCACAGAACAAAGTGCAGTGATTTAATGGGGCACACGTCCTGAAAAATACAAATACATTTAGAATCCCTTCTCTACAGGTGAAATGAGTCTGTAATGCTGTGTCATATATTTATGAAGCATCTGAGGATGGTAATACGAAAAAAAAATTTTCCCCCCACAAACTGCACAAACGTTCTTCAAGTGCAGTGAGAATGTTGCCTTGGGCTTTGTTTTATCCAGAGTGACTTTTTAAAGAAGATTTAATCTTACAAGCTTATAATAATGCTTTAGAGTAACGTATTACAATTGTCATTAAAAATAAAAGGTGACATTTCATTCAAACTAGACAAGCCAAGGGTGTTCTCTACTTTACTAAACCTAAAAATACTAGTTCCGATGCCTGAGTTGAGCCATGCTAAGTGCGAGAGGGGCGGCGGGTAAAGGGGGTGGGGTGGGCGATTAAAGAATGTGGGTGCATGTCTCCTCTATGCACAAATTAAAGTATTTTTGGCCTTCATTTTTTTGCATTCGTTGCTTAACGTACAAACAATAGGACATGTGTGTGTATGTGTGTGAGCCAACATGTGTTTCACATTTCCTCTGCGACCACGTGCGTGCACATTACATGCATACTAAATGTCGCCTGATGGAGGCGCTGTAGGTCTTTGCCTAAACAGTGCTCAATGCACTAAATCCAGATCCACAGTTAATCCCCTCCTCGCTCACTTTTTGTCAGGGTTCGTCTGTCTGTTGGAAACATGCAGCCTCCCTCGTTCTTGTTTCTTGATACTGAATCATACAAACAAATTGCAAAAAAAAAACAATAATAAACCAATTTGTATTGAACTCTGCCGTATGGCCGTGCCTCTGGATCAGGGCTGATGTATTGACGGCGAGACTGTGATGACTGTCTGGGCTTGTGCTCAAGCTGGTGCTCATTAAAACTGCATTAAGACACCAGGTTGTTGAAGATTCAGGTCGTTGTGATGAAGGCAAGCACTGAACTTGTATTTGTGGTATGCTACACTGGGGCTCCTCCCAATACGTGTGTTTACATGCACATAATAATTTGATCACTGCAGAAAATCTGATCTAGTCAGAAATCAAACCAGTTGACATGCACTTAGGTCATCAGCTAATAGTTTTACATGAGATTACCTCAGATTTCTACTTTGCGATCAGGCAATAATCTTGCACAAGAATGTTAAGTGATCAATAAAAGTTTGTTGTTATTCATTATTTTATTCAAAATTATTCATTTCCTGAAGCTGTTTCATAGTTTCTGTGTGGAGTCTGCATGTCCTCCCTGTGTCTGCAAGGGTTTACTCTTGGTACTCCGGTTTCCTCCCACAGTCCAAAGACATGCGTGTTAGGTTAATTGGTGTCTCTAAAAGTGGTCCTTAGAGTGTGACTGTGTATGTGACTGTCTGTGTGTGCTTCCTACGAAGGATTGGGGCCCATGTTAGTGCCATGGCATGGGTAACTTGCACATCTGTGGCAAGGCACCATTAATACTGAAAGGTACATACAGGTTTTGGAGCAACATACGCTGCCATCCAAGAAACGCCTTTTTCCGGGAGGTCCCCGTTTATGTCAGCAAAAACCAAGCCACATTCTGCACGTCTTACAACTGCGTGGCTTTGTAGCAAATGAGTGCAGGTACTAGACTGGTATGCGCATTATGAAGTGCAAAATATGACAACAGAAACCCCAGACTGTTGAGCAAGTTGTACATCAAGCAAAAATTTGAAAAAAGTCCACCTTCAAAGCTTAGCAAATTTGAGTCCTCAATTTCACTTATTGAGTTTTGTTGTAAGGAAAGGTGATGTACACTGTGGTAAACATGCCCCCATTCTAACTTCTTTGGAACGTGTTGCAGGCATCAAATTCAAAACAAAAGAATATTTGCAAAAAAATTAAAAAGTTTATACGTTTGAACATTAACTATCTTGTCTTTGTAGTGGATTATCATATTCTGGTTTTACTTGTTTTACACAGCATGCCAACTTTATTGGAATCAGGGTTGTACATGCACTTAGAAATTCAATAACTGAGATAAAATCATTTCTAGACCAATTCAGCCAAGCATACTGTCTACATGACCACTTGAATAGTCGGATAACTGCATAAATCCCACTTTTATTGGATTATTAAGTGCATGGAGTATTAAGTGTATTAAGTGCACTCAGTGTCAGACATTAATGCTGCCATATATGGATTATGTATCTATGTATGCATAAGCCCTGAGACTTCCATTTGAATTACAATTCAAATAAATGACACTGGGATCAGGATCTAGTCTTGCATTCAGTATCACCAAAAATCAAGAGGGTAAATGTTTTCTGGGGTGAGAAACTAGTAATGTCAATGCAAGGCTTTGACATGGGTGCAGAGAGTGTGTCGGGGGGGTCACGGTCATACCCATGCTCATTTTGATTGGCAGGTTTTCTTTGCTGGCTGCATCTACCAGCTGCCTCCTCACCTCCATTACCGCTTCCTTCTGCTTGGCGACAAGCATCGTCTCCCATAGCAACCGTGCTGAGGTAGACCTGTGGAGCAGAGGTTGCAAAAGGTCAATCACCAGGGAACATGGGTCACTAATAACTTGCCCTGAAGGTACAAATACAGTTTCAGTGTGCAGTGGAGGGAAAAGAGAAGGGCTTTATGGAGAGGGGATAATCTACCTCTTCACCTCTCTGCCAGGATATGATTACATTTACATTTATGTCATTTACATTTACATTATGATTGCTCAAGCTATTTCAATGGGTCCCATCTTCAATAAGGGAGAACAGAGGACGACCATAAACATTTGTTCTTCTACAAGACCTTAATCATTTAGACCATGTTTTAATACAGCTACGATGTTATTCATTTGCATTTACATCACCAAGATGGCTAAATGAAATCATGAAACAAACAGGTTATGCCCATAGGCTTTCCTTCATATAAACATTACACTAGACTGTGCACTTTTAAGGAGCTACAGATTCAATTTATAACAAGTAAAACACGTATTCAAAATGTCCTTGGAATCAAGAACTGTTTCTGTTTCAGGAAATTGTATGCCATTCAATTCAGGTCTGTTGGGGTTTATGCATAACTATTTCACATTGCTTAGATGCATTAATTTTTTGCCAACGCCTTCGGCACTTCATTAATTGTAACCATCCTTGACTAAGGAAAAAAATAAAAGGCCACATACAGCCTGCAATAACCCAGTGTTAAATTATTCCTACAAGATGGCTGCAGTCCAACAGAGGATCGTACAAGATTTCGTACAGTCCACTATTGATTTCTACAAGAATGCTGCAATGAGTCCAATCGAGATTTCTACAAAATGGTTATACTGTTGTAGAGATTCCTACAAGAAAGCTACAATGCAGTAGCATTCTTGCAAAGATTCCTATAAAAAACAACTGTGAAGAGGAGATTCCTACAAGTTGGCTATGGTCCGGTAGAGATTCCTGTACAAAGCCCACAGTCCAGGAAAGATACCTACAAAAAGCCTACAGCCCTACACAGTAGAGATTTCTACAAGTATGCTATAGACATGCAGATATTTATTTTATGATGCTGGAGTCAAACTGAGGCCCCCTAAATGAAAGCTACAGTCCAATGGAGATTTCTTCAGGGTGACTATGCTCTATTAGCGATTCCTACAAGATGACTATGGTATGGCCCCTGTCCAACAAAGACTTCTACATGAAGGCTACAGTTCTGAAGAGATTTCTACAAGATGGCTACAGTATAGTACAGATTCCTATAAGATGGCTACTGTCCAGTAGAGTTTCCCTCAATAATGCTGCAGTGCAGCTGAGGTGCCTACAATGGTTAGTGACATTATACATTTCTTCAAAACAGCTACAGTCCATTCGAGATTTCGAAAAAAGCTAGACTCCAACAGATGACCTCTACAAGATGACCACAGTTCAACAGAGATTCCTACCACATGGCTACAGTCCAACAGATATTCCCACACAATTGCCATATCCCAGTAGCGATACCAATAAAATAACTACTGTACAGCAGAGATTAACCCAAGCAAACTATACTGCCCAATAGTGCAGCAGATTCCTGTTAGAAGCCTACAGACCAGAAGATACTCCTACAAGAAGGCTATGGTCCACTATAGATTGCTACAACGCAGCTACAGCCTGGTAGAGACCGCTGCAAGAAAGCCAAACAGAGGTTCCTAGTAAAGATTTCCTAGCACCCAGTAGAGATTTCTACCAGACAGCTGCTTCTAAGCTATTTCTTCAAGGCTGTAGTCCAATCAAAATCTCTTCAAGTTGCCCTTGGTAAAGTCTAGCAGAGATTCCTACGGTCCACTATACAGGGTGAGTCAAAGTCACTGGGCACGTCGCATGGTGCGCTGTGCACTGTTCGCAAAGGCTGGCAAAAACAATGTTGAGGTTTCTTCGATTGACAACTTTTGAGCCATGAACGATATTGCTAGTCTGATTGCGGCAATTGTTTCCTGAGGCAATTATGGTCTTCATTAATATGCCACATTCCCTTTGGAAAAAAGTTCCCTTAATCCAATATGGCGGCCAGGTTCTGGTCCTAAAAGATAGGTCCCCTCGCACCTTACTTGCTGGGGTATTCAGATATGCCATTTTCCCTTTTGTTTCTGAAATAATAGGGTGCCCTTAGAATTTTGACTGTAAACTTCCACGATACAGCTACAGCCCAGTCAATATTTCTACAAGAAGGCTTGAGTCTAATAGAAATCTATTCAATAAGTCTAAAATCCTGTAGAGATTCCCACAAAAAACTACAGTCCTATAGCTACAATGATGGTATCTGCATCTAAGCAATATCCTGGCTGAAATTTTTAGACATCCAAAAAGTGCATACTATCCATTAAACAGAACCCGACAACACCATTATTGGTGTGGTAATAGGACATATCATTTAGTACCTTAGTGTGTCCTATAGGACCCAGTTCTGGTCAAATCCTCTGCCATTACTTCGAGTTTCACTTTCTTATGCCACTGGATTGGCTTATAAGCCTCAAGCTCATTTGAATAAGTCTGTGTTCTCACGTACCGTAAAGACAAATTTTAAAGTTTTTTTTAGATGCGTATTGTCAGTACAAGATCACATCTGGTTCCAAAAGACTAGGCTGTAAAACTTATTAACCCCTGCAAAGTGCACTCTTCTCCAGAGATTCTTTATTTAATTTAAATAACAGTTCCCACTATTCTGTTCAATTCAGCCAACAAATAACAATCATGTTTCATCATTTTCCATTAACACTAAATTGCCTCAGGCTGATTAAAGCCATTTAGCTTCATTTACGTGATGAGATGATGTGAAGCACTGCACAGCTGCTTGTAATCTAAAATTCACAGATTTGACATTACTGCTTAACTTCTTCTGGCTCCACTTTGCACTTTCATACACAGTGGGTGTGCAGCCAGAGTAACGGTGCCAATCCTTCTATACTAATGAATACAGTATGCTAATGTAGTACCTCTACTATTCAATAGGCCAACCCAAATCTAGCAAAACTGAAAGTTCTAACCATAATAACTATTATTTCTCTCTCTCTTCACGCCCACAACCCAGCCAGGATCCTCACCTGTCCAAGGAAGGGGCTAGTTTGGTGTGAGGGTATTTGGAGAGTGGTAAATGAGGGCGTCGAATGAAGATGGGGGGTGAAGCAGATGCATTGCTCACAAAAATTAGGGGATATTTTATCAGGGAATATTTTATTTTAAAATTGTAGCTGTATAAATAAGAATTGGGTCTTTGCAACTCAGTATATCAAAGGTAAAGGCGCTCCCACCATCAGCAAGCTTCTAGGTTCCATGGTCTGTTCTGCAATAAAGGTAAGATGTTGTACTGTCACATAAAAGACAGTTTCTCATTCCATAAATATGTTTGTGTGTGTGTGTGTGTGTGTGTGTGACAGAGAGAGAGAGAGAAAGAAAAAAAGAAAGAAAGAAAGAAAAAATAATTCTGCACAAACTTCTTATACTACCTATTACTTACCTGGGAAAATCCTAAACTCGGACTATGAGACTGCAGAATGTGCATTTATGTCTAGAAATTAATTTCCATCACAAGGGCGAATTACCGCAACCATCGTACAAATTGATCGTACAACATCCAGATGTAATTTCATTTCACACAAGTTTCATTTCATTTACATTGACATTTCCAGCATTTAGCAGACGCCCTTATCCAACTGATACAATCTTACAATCCAAGCAATGGTGGGTTTAGGGTCTTGCTCAAGAACCCAACTGTTGCAGCTCAGCAGAGGCGGAATTTGAACCCTGGACCTTCTGGTCCAGAGTCCAGTACCTTAACCGCTCGGCTACCCCAGTCCCATGGAATTTCAAAACCATCTTGTATAATTACAAATATGTATCTGATAATGTTCTATTTAATTGTATTACATAATCTGTATATTTAGCCTAAACTATTTCAATTCAACTTCAACTAGTCTCTTGAACATCCATCAATAAAGCTTGGTAACAGCAATAAGTAAGGGAAGGGAACCAAGAACAAATTCATCCCATGGCCAAAAAACCCTTCAAAATATATAAATGTAGGGTTTTACAGCAGAGGTACAGGTTTGCCCTGATGAAGCAGTGCACTAGCTATTAGTCATGAACTCATAGAAGGTCAAAGGTCCTGCCACCCATTCCAAGAACCTTTTCTGCTAGAGAACTGGGGGTGGGGGGGTATGGGCATGTTAGCATGAGTGTGAAGGAAATGGTTTATTGGCAAGCTAAATGCTGAAGAACAGCCATCCTATATCGCATCATTGATATAAAATAATTAACAGGATATTTGTTGGAGCTAAAAAACTTTTTTGTGTAATGGTGCAGTGCTTTACTGTACTTATACACACATTATTTGTAATTAGAGTCAAATGAAAGGAATGCAGCCTTTGTAGATACTTTGTAGTATAATTCAAATATACACTCAATGGTTACTTTATACGTTAGACCCTGCTAGTACCGGAACTAATACTTGGACCCTTCAGAACTGCCTTAATTCTTCATGTCATAGATTCAAATGGTGCTTCTTCCAGTTTTCCAGTCCAACTTTTTTGAGCTAGTGTGAACTCTATCCTTGGTTCTCTCTTAGCTGGCAGGAGTGGTAACCAGTGTGGTCTTCTACTGGTGTAGCCCATCTGCTTCAAGCTATGACATTTTGTGCTTTTATAGATGTTCTTTTGTATTCAGGTGGAATGAGTAATTATTTGAGTTACTGTTGCCTTTCTATTAGCCTGATTCTCCTCTGACCTCTCGGGCATCAACAAACCCTAGAGAAGGCTGTGTGTGAAAATCCCAGTAGATGAGCAGTTTGTGAAATACTCAAAGAACAAACCAGACTAGCGCCAACAACCATGCCACGTTTCTTTCAAGTCGCCTTTCTTTCCCGTTCTGGTGCTTAGTTGGATCTTCAGCAGGTTGTCTTGACCATATCTGCATCTTTAAATGCTAAGTTGCTGCCATGTGATTGACTGATTAAATGTTTGTGTTAACATGTAGTTGAACGGGTGAACCTAATAAAGTGACTGGCAAGTATACATTTGAACATAGCAGAAAAAAGTCTAAATAAAATGAGACATTAAAACTTTAATGCCAGTGCTTAACAGCAGCTAGATATGTTACATATAATCCTTTTTTAGAACATTGGGGAAAAAATAATGCCGAATATAATCTAGCTGGTGAGGTTGCACACCTCTAAATGTAATAATGACCAAAATGTTAGGGTGCCTGCAAGATGTTTAGTCATTATGACTATATTACTATTTTAATAAAATGGTATCTGTACTGAAGTAGAACATAATGAATGTAAATAACCATTTCTCTATAAAAGCAAGAAAAAGAGACAGAAAGTTGTTGAAAAGGACAAACACAACATAAACATTTGAGTGGGAGAGCGATGAGGGTAGGTAGAGTGCATTAAAATGGCCAAGAGAAAAAAAAGTGAGGGTGCACGATGTGTGACTGAGGCCAGAAAAGCAAGAGAACAAGAAAAAAATAACAGAGGAGGAGAAGGACGAGGCCGAGTGGCGCAGGCGGGGGCGTCTCACTGACACATGGCTCAAATGCTAAACCTCCTCTGTTTTTCTTCTCCCTCTCGCTCTCTGTAACTGTTGCCATGTGTTGAATCTCAGCTGTAATATGTTCCAGATGGGGTCCTGGCAGAGAGACCCCGACTCCGCCAAAGTCTTACCCTCACAAAAAGTGGGGAGAAAGAAAGGAGTACAAAAGCAGAGTGGCGCCAGTCCAAGCTTGTTCCCTCTTTAATGAGGAATACAATTTGAAAACAATTTTGATGCATCAGCTAACTCAGGATCTGGCTAGAAGACGAAAATGATGGATATATGACCAAAAATTAATAAAAAAAATAAAAATAAAAAAAAAAGAGTCAAGTCCTTCGCCGTTCCATCTCAAATAACAAGGGACCAAACAGGGAGGGCATGCTTGCAAAAATTGGGATGATTTGAGGTTTGTCGGGTGCAAATGACTACTCGTGATGTACACACATGCACCCTGGACCAGCACGGCTAAAGTAGCAGAAGTAAAACTGGACGCCGTTGTACGTGTTGGGCGTGTTTTCCAGGAAGGCAATGGTTCCACATGCAGCGAGTGCATATGCAATATGGTTCCAATTTACCTTGAAAATGTCTTTTTTCGCTCTTTCCCCTCCCCCTTCGATCCTTCCCCCTTTTCTCCCCTACAGATTTCCCCAGGCTACAAAGTCCAGTCGGTTGAGTGTAGACATGTCATTATGTATGTGTGGTACCGAGTAAGGGTCAGACCGATGGAGGGCAGTGTTTTCTATGAAAACACTAAAATGTTGAGTCAAATATTTCCAACCCCTTTCTTCCTTAATTTTACCCCTAACTCATGCGTGTGTGCACAAAGAGGAGTGGGGGCAGGACTGTGTATTACTGGAAATCCATGACGGAGCAGCAAAGAATGAGACTGACTAAATATTCCAGAAACCCAGCAAATATCCGGCCTGCAAATGCGCAGAGCCGGACACTCATCGCACACTCATTCAGAATTATGATTAAACATATGATAATGATCGAAGATTTGATGTTAAGGCATGTCTTCTGGGGGCATAAAACATCAGCATTCCATTTGAGCGCGTGTAGACGTATACATCTTCTGGGTTGTTATGACTGATGCGCAAAACATGACCAACTGTTTATGTTCACCTCACTACAGCCATTAAAATCATGCTCATCCCCCGTTTCTGCTCACAAAGCGCCTCATTAAGGTGTTCGCTGGTCTTTAAATAGGATTTATATTGCATAGGGATATTATCATGTTGAATCAGTTTTTAAAAATTTGGAGCATTAAGACCACTTTTACTTGAAAAGACTATGCCAAAAGTTCTCCAGTCACTAGAGAATTATTCCTTCTCCAGTTCCTAATATTCATATCACTGTCTTCTACAAACCCAGATTTGTCATTCATGCTGCTAGATAACACACCACTTGGGATAAATTATTATTCTTGTATATCTATATTTATATATACAGAGCACTGTGCAAAAAATCTTAGGCCACCACCCGAATATATATATCATTTTAGCAACAATATAATGACCTACAGGGGTTGGACAATGAAACTGAAACACCTGTCATTTTAGTATGGGAGGTTTCATGGCTAAATTGGCCCAGCCTGGTGGCCAATCTTCATTAATTGCACATTGCACCAGTAAGAGCAGAGTGTGAAGGTTCAATTAGCAGGGTA
>JAVSBV010158063.1:0-14751 GCA_033117975.1 Parotocinclus spilosoma
TGCGAGAACAGTTGCACTCCGTCGCTCATATCTCCCAACTACTACTGGACCAACCCGTTGGTGGATCTTATGCAGATGCCTCCCTCTAGGTTCTTGCTCCCACTCAACCTGCCATAACCCCCACACATATCTTTTAATTATGCTTTTGGCTTCTGCCTTGCTTAGCGGAACTATGACATCACATACTGATCGTTTTAATCCTTGTTTTGCAAGTGTATCCACCACTTCATTCCCATGAACTCCCACATGTGCAGGTACCCACAGAAAGCTAATACCTATACTCTGCCTTTGCAACTTGTACAAAGCTTGATGTATCTCCAAAAGCAAATCTTGTCTACTGCAGGACTGTCCAGATTGTATACTTTGAAGGGCCGACAGTGAGTCTGAACAGATAACCACCTGCATTGGGCAGACCTCCTCAATCCACTGTAGTGCCAATATTATAGCAACCATTTCTGTAGAATATACCGCCAGATCTGCAGAGAGTCTCGCCCTGAGTGAGATATCACATTCTGGTATGTACACTGCAGCTGCTGTTATTCCTGTGGTTGGGTGTTTCGAACCATCTGTATATATTTGAAGCATTCCATAATATTTTGTATTTAAGTGCTGCTGTACCACTATACATTCTGGCATTCCACTTATCTCTGACGCGAGTTTACCTCTAATTGAGGTATCTACTAAGGGCAGAGGAAATAACCAAGGTGGGGTTATCGTACTAGGTACTGATGAACTGAAGACACACTTCTGTAGACCCATTCTGTCTATCTCAGCTCTGGCCCCACTTCCAAAACTTTTGTTCAGATCTAAACCATCACAATAATATTTTGTTGTTAATGGGTGCTTATTACCATGCCCTCTTTGATTCACCCAATAAACTGCAGAAAGAACCATACGACGTAAACTCAATGGCATTTCTCCCATCTCCACCTGTAACGCAGGGACGGGTGCCGTTTTCACCGCACCACAACATATTCTCAATGCCTGTGCCTGTATGACATCCAGTTTTTTTAATGTTGATGTAGCAGCTGACCTATAAGCAATACAACCATAGTCAAATACTGATCTAATTATTGCAGCATAAATATCAAAAAGTGCACTGCGGTCAGCTCCCCAGTCACACCCTGCTAAACATCTCATAACATTAAGCCCTTTTTTACATTTATCCATCATTTCCTTAACATGATGAAACCAAGTCAACTTTGTGTCCATCCACATACCAAGAAATCTGATAATTTTAACTTGTTCCAAGATTTGCCCATACATCTTTAGTTTCATCTTATTAATTTTAGTTCTTCTTGAAAAGCAGATCACTTTCGTCTTTTCAATAGACATCCGAAATCCCCAATTGTTTGCCCATTCTTCCACAGCCATTATTGCAGCCTGCACCTTTTTGGCTACATATGCTACATTACGACCCCGTTTCCAAATGGCCCCATCGTCTGCATAAAGGGATTTTGCCACATCTGGACTAATCTGAGAAAAAATATCTTTAATCATAATATTAAACAATAAAGGACTGCATACACTCCCCTGTGGAGTCCCATTCTCAATATGGTAAACCTTTGAACAACTAGTCCCCACCCTTACCTGTATAGTCCTATCCATTAAAAAATCCATCACCCAATTATACAGCCGTCCTCCAATACCAAGTGTGTCCAGTTTCTTGAGTAGCCCCTCTTTCCAAAGCATATCATAAGCCTTTTCAATATCGAAAAGGACTGCTACAACCACCTCTTTATTAGCTTGTGCTTGCACAATATCCGACTCCAGACTAAGAACTGAATCCATGGTCATCCTCCCCTTTCTAAAACCACTTTGATGATGTGGAAAACAATTCTGTTGTTCCAGATGGTACGACAGCCTCTCAGTCACCATACGCTCCATCACTTTGCTCAAGTGTGATGTAAGAGAAATGGGCCTGTATCCCTTAGGGTCACAGAGATCCTTTCCAGGTTTCCCTATAGGAACTACCACTCCTAATTTCCACGCACTGGGAAGAGACCCTGTTATCCAGATGTTGTTATAAAAGGTCAGCAATATTTCTAGAGACTTATCACTCAAATGTTTAAGCATATCATAGCAGATATCGTCTTTCCCCGGAGATGAATGGCCCGATTTGGCTATAGCCTGCTTTAGTTCCATCAACGAAAAGGTGATATCTAACACTCCATCAAATACGGTTCTCTTTTGTAGGATGTCACCATACTGTGCTACTAGTTCAGCCCTGCGATTGCTCATTACATTATTAAGATTTGATGAGCTGTGTACCATGACAAACGCTTGAGCCAGCATTTCTGCCTTATCAGTATCCGATACTGCCTCCAAACCCCCACACTGCAGCACTGGAATGTTATTTCCCTTTCTAACACCCCTCATGTGCTTAATCATCCCCCATATTTCACTAAGCTTAACATCTGTCCCTATAGTATCACAGTACGTTCTCCAGAACTGTCTTTTTGCTGTTTTCACAGTTCTTCTCACTACGGCTTGAATTTGTTTATAAGCAATCAAATCTTCAGGTGCAAGAGTCCTCCTCACTACACGCAAAGCTTTATTGCGATTCTCGACAGCCAAAGTGCACTCAGCCGTCCACCATGGCAACGGTCTCCTTTGACTAGGAGGTTTCTTTCTAGGTATAGCTTCTCTTGCTGCCTCATATAAAATACTACAAATATCCCCATTGCATTTATTAACATCTCCTAAACTTATCCCTTCTTTCAACCCCTCATCACATCTATCAGAGAACTTATGCCAGTCTGCTTTATTAAAATTCCATCTCGACAAATATTCCCTCCGGACTCTAGTGGCATCAATACCCAGTGTGATGAAAATAGGATAATGATCACTTCCCATGGATGTTTCCTGACTGACCATCCATTCACTCACCCCTGCAAGGCCCGAAGTAACTATCGTCAGATCTATGGCAGACAACGTATTCTTAGTGATGTTTAATCTAGTACCATTACCATCATTAAGACACACAAGGTTGTGGCCCACAATGAATTCTTCCACCACCGTTCCATTATAATCTGTAGTTATACCTCCCCATAATGTACTGTGTGCATTAAAATCCCCACACCATATAACTTTACAATTCCCTGACCCACCAATCACTTCCAACATATCCAGCGTTAGTCTATGACATGGGTTATACAGGTTCACCACCCTAAGTTTACCAAATTCCCCCAACATCTCAATCACAACCGTCTCACAATCGTCAATAACATGCAATGAACGATAACTAATTCCTTCTTTAACGAACGTCACCACACCTCCACCATTGCCTTGCTTCCTATCTCTACGTACACTCACGTACCCGTATAAATTAAAATCCAACCTAGGCTTCAACCATGTTTCTTGAATACAAATAACATCTGGGACACACGTCCTGCTTAAAACATATTTTTTAAACTCTTGGCCATTTGCAATAAGACTCCGAGCGTTCCACTGCAGTATCCGAAGGACCATCACTGGCTATCTTTTGACTGTGTCTGTCCATCTCTTCCGGTTAGCCCGGTACTAATGGATTCCCAAGTTATACCCTTGATACCCAAGTATTTTTCAGCAGCTTTCACAATTATCTTTATCCTCTCTGTTCTACTCCCTGTCTGTGCCGTACAGTTCACAACCTCCGCCATAAACATTACAAATGTAATTTTGTCCACCACTAGGGTATCAGGATTTACAGGACACCTTGTTTGAGCGACAGTTTCTGGTCTCGCCCCAGGTGTGTCCTCTTTCTGCCCCCACCCTACGATGCTGACCTTCGGCAGAGCAGGTCCACCAACTTCCTTTAATGCTTCCGCATAGGATATACCTTTTTGTACCCTAACTTTCTGGGCCTCAGCAGCCTTTTTGCGAACTTCACATCCCCCATATGCCGATCTATGTTCCCCCCCACAATTACAGCATTTAGGCTGTACCCCCTCTCCACAGTTACCATAGTCATGTTCTCCCCCACATACACCACATCTTTTCTTAGCTCTGCAAACAGCGGCCACATGACCATATCTTTGACAATTAAAACATCTTAACGGGGAAGGAATAAACGGCCTGACAGGGAAGCTTACATACCCCAGATTGACCCTGCCGGGTAGTGCCTGCCCATCAAACTGTATCATCACAGAAAAGCTATCCGATTTCACCCCATCTCTATAGCCCTTCAATCTAACAGCTTCAACCACCCTACCTCCAGCTAGATGTTTTTTAATTTGTTCCATAGACACATCCAAGGGGACACCCGTTATTACTCCCCTCATCCACGACTTCTCCCTAAACAAACTTGGAACAATTTTCTTCCCACCTAAACACTTCAACTTCAACGCCGTATCTCTTTGGCGGTCATCTTTACAGGTCACCAACACTTTCCCTCCTCTCAGTACTTTAGCTCCTGCCACATCCCCTATAGCAGATTTCAGATCTGCAGTTAGCTTGAGCGGACTAAACTTACAATCAGCTTCCGTTCCAAAGTTCAAAACCACCATATACTCCTCTTTCCTTCGTTTAGCCTGCTCCCTCCTTTCGCTACCCTCATTAGATTCCCCATCATCGGATCTACGCCTACCTTTTTTCTTTCGAACTGTATCCCACTCTCCTCCGACTCCCCAACTCCCGCCATTGTTTCCAAACAGATCTGTCTCACTGCCTGACCCCTCATCGCTTCCTTCCATCGCGCCCCTCCTGGAAGTAACGTCTCCTCCTACCTCCTGACAGCTAATGGGCGCTCCTCAAATCATGTCTGTACGTGTCTGTAAAGTTATACATGCGTCAAAAAGCTGAACGTCTTGTAGCGGCAAGAAGTCAATATTGTTGTACTTGTGTTCAATATTGGTCCCTATGGAACCCATAAGCAAAGATGCTAAGACTAATCCTGCAGCGTCGGCTAATCTATTTTCCCAGGTTTTCTTTTGGTAAGTAGCTTGTACATACCGCATGGCAGAACTGACTGTCTGAGTGGAGGGTTATATAGCAGCTAATATTGGCTCTCGCTCTGTATTCTGGGCAGTTTTGTTCATATTTGATCATGTCGTTTGTTTAAAATAAGTATATAAGGGTATTGAGCTAAGTGGCTAGATTAGGAAGTAGCCGGTTCTCGCCCGGTTCTGTTTAAGACCGATGGAAGTTTCTCCAATCGGTCGCTTCGCAGAACTTCTCGAGCAGCCCGATGTAGGCAGTTTAAAAAAAAAAAACGACTGTAAACGACTACTTTAAGAAACTCTTGTGAGTTGTAGAATTAAATCAACATTGATGTGAACACTGAATGTGTGTACTTCCAAGAGTCTGCTCTTTTAGCCACTGTTTTGAGGTCGTTGTGTAACTTTTGTTTGGACCCTCTAAATGTTAGGTTGCTTTGCATTGTCAGTTTCCTGTGTTTTGTCCCCTTTGTGTAAATATTACTACTGTTCTTGTTTACGCAAACACGTTTTTTCCTTGTGATGTTTATTGACAGCTTCCTCATTGTCTGAATCTGAGACAAAGGGAGCCTAAGGTAATAATATTTAACCCCATGTTTGCCACCCAATTTTTACAAACCCTATGGACAAAGTCATGCTGGGGACAGCGCTTATTTATTGAAATCCCAGTGCTACCCAGTTACACCTGGTAATGCAGTCTGCCTTTACAAACATTTGTGAAAGAATGGGTCGTTCTAAAAAGCTCACTGAATTTGAGCATGGTGCTGTAATAGGGGGCCATGTTACAAGAGGTCAGTTTGTGAAATGTCTTTCCTCCTAGATATTCCACAATCAGCTTAATCAGCTGTGAGCAGTATTAATAAAAAAAAGTGGAAGCGTTTAGTACACATTACGACTCCGTTTAAGTGACAGAGTGCGGTCAACGTACTGGCTTCCCAGGGAATGAATGTGTAGACAGAACAGCTAGGACATGAGCGGAACCACGTTTTCCACACGAGCATTAGACAAAACCAAACTACTGTTGTAAGATGTCACATTGGTCCACCTGACTGACACATGACTATCTACTCACCGCTGAAGATGGGCCAATCTGTGAACTCAAGCAACATTAAAAGTAAAACACAATCCTGATCACTGACCATGGCAAGATCCGTTCTAAAGGACTTGTTTACAAACCCTTTTCCAGAGAATATTCGGAACTTTTTATCAAATCTAAATGTAAAATATTTGCGTAGTGTTTAACTAATGACGATATAGTCAGAAATGTTACTGTCAACCTGCTTTGATGATAGCCAAAGATGTGCTGATATGATGGTAAGCAATAATCAGTCAATCATAGGTCATAAAAGTTGCCAGGTCTCTGATGACTCAATAACTACAGAGTTCCAATGTCTCGTCTGGCATTACCATTATTAAAACAAACTCATGGATGAATTTCCATGGTTGAGCAGCTGCATGCAAGCCTTTTATCATCAAGCATAATGTCAAGTGTTGAATGAAGCAGTGTACCCCAGTGACCTCAACCCCAGTGAACACTTTTGGAAAGAAGTACAAAGTGGATTGTGATTCAGACCCTCTTTACTAACCCTTGTCTGAACTAACAAATGCTCTCTGGATGAATGTGCAAAAATCCCAACAGACACAGTCCAAAATCCTTTTAAAAGCCTTCCCAGTAGATTGGGAACAGTTATAACTGCAAATGGGGGAATCCCATATTAATGCATACGGATTACGTATGGGGTGTCACAAAAGCTCCTTTAGGTGTAACATCTGTCCATGTAGTGTATGTTATTAGTCACGACTGGCCGTCTCTGTAATGTGGAAAGTATTTGTTCTTTTTCTTCTTCTATTTTACATCCGATCAGCTGGTTGAACCCTCTGTTTCGTATTGGATACAAGAGAAGACTTGAGGAAGATGATATGTTCAAAATTCTTCCTGAGGATGGCTCCAGACAACTGGGTGAGGAACTTCAGGGGTAAGTAAACCTTTTACACAGAAAACTCCACCCTTACTGATGAATGTATGACAGCAGTGTTTTCCAATGAACCCCTGTACGTTTTTGGTCAACATTACTGACCCCCTTGATTGTTTGGTTTTCAAAAAACTTCACAAATAAGTCGGTGTGTATGAACATTATTTTTATAATATTCTTATTGCATGTCTAAACTACAGTCAAACAAAGTTGACCTGTCAACAAGTATTCAGTCATTTTAGAAACAAAATGAAGAAAAATAGATATGACATGGACAAGATTAAAGGAATCCGTCCCTAATACTTGGTTGCGAATGCTTTGGTAACAGTGAGTGTGTTTACATGGACTTCATAATCTGATTATTGCAGAGAATCAGATTTTGTCAGTAATCTGATCAAGGTGTTTACATGCACCTGGGTGATCAGATACTGGGAAACCTTTCGGTTTAATGTGCCGTAAACTTACATTTTAATATTAAATAATCAAATACTAATAAAATGAACGATATTTTATATTTTGAAGTCTCTGCAAAGTGTTCACAGGTTTAGCGGGTTCTCCATTTAATTGCCAGGGTTATAGGGAATAAGCCTACCTGGCAACCATGTTTTTTTCCTGATCGCTACTTTACGCACATGCACAGACTACATGCTGTTAGTACTGAGGAAAATAATCATTTTTAAAAATCTGATTTTTATGACAGAGTATGTTGTATACATGACAGCTTAAAAGATCAGATAACTGCAGAAATCTACACACTCCGCCTCAATGTATCTGTGAGCTTCTTGCATCTGTCTGCTAGTAGTTCCACTGCAGTTCTCCCAAGCTCTTGAAAGTTTGCAGTGATATTTTTCCCAATAGCAGGTGTCTGCTCCATCCCAAAATACCTTTTTCCCTTTTTAACCATGTGTACTTGTACTTGTGTGTTGTGGGACACCTTTTGTTCAACTCAAACCTAGTTTTCTCAAACTTGGGAGCACATTTTGCTCTAAAGTGCTCAGATGATCCTCTGATTTCAGTGTTCCTGTAGCATGTTTATATGCAAGTTTTAGCTGCAGTCGCTCTTTTTATGCCTTTATTTAACCAATTAACTGCCAAATTTTTTCCTGAACATTTTTTATTTTATTTCTGTCCGCCTACACCCCATCCCATCAGTAAGGCGAGAAAAAGCACCCAATCCCCAAATGGGGATCATGGTTTTTAATTTACATTTACGGCATTTAGCAGCTGCCCTTATCCAGAGCGACTTACAACATATACAGTCTTACAATCCAAGCAATTGTGGGCTAAGGGCCTTGCTCAAGGGCCCAAAGGTGGGATTTGAACCCTGGACCTTCTGGTCCAGAGGCCAGTACCTAAACCGCTAGGCTACCACAGTCCCTCAAACCCACAATGAGAGCTCTTAGCAAAACTTTCGATACATTGACCTCCAGACCCAGCACGTTTCCGCTGCGCAACTCTGCTTGCTTCTCACCCCAGATGGAACTCAAAACCACAATCCCTGGCTTAGGCAAGTGCCTTATCCATTAGGCCACTGTGGCTCCCTTTTAATGAGTTAAGCTCTCGGCCTTTACCCATAGAGCCATGTTTCATGTGTGCAACATATGGTACAGGTTTTAAGCCTTTACTTCGGATGCTGGCTGTCTCTAGCTCAGACTGAAGTTCTTTAGATGTTGCATGTTTTTTGAACTGTGGTATTGTGGACCAGAAGATCCAGGGTTCAAATTCCACCTCTGCCAAGCTGCCACAATTGGGCCCTTGAGCAAGGCCCTTAACCCACAACTGCTTGGATTGTAAGACTGTATTAATTGTAAGACACTCTGGATAAAGGCATCTGCCAAATGCCATAAATGTAAATGTATTTTATTTGCCACACCGATTTCTTAACATATCCTGGAAGTTCTTGACTGTTCCATGAATAGTAAACTTCTTGATAACATCAACTTATTCTTCACACTATTAAAGCTGGTATGCCGAGGTCTTTGGAGACAAGGTCATGTATATTTAGATTGTTAGTACTTTGTGATAAAAGCATGTTCCTTCCTGTTCAAACAATCTTGTCTTTGCCATTGTGAAGCCTTTTTCCATTCATGGGTTAGTTAAAAGTGACGAGATGGGGAGTCTAATTGGTCTAATGAATTACTGCTTAGTCTGATTGTTCTTCAATTCAAAGTAAACATAGGGTGCCATTAAGGGTGTTTTCTTTTATTTGTATTTTATTGATTTCTTTGCGCATAAGGAACTAGATGAATCGAATGAATCAGTTCCAGAACACCCAGAAAATGTGTTTTGAAGAATTTATTTCCTGTTTTCCTTTCGGTTGACTCTTATAACTAACTATTTTAGGGCCCATGGAGACTTCTTTAACACTAAGAATATTGTACTGTAGATGTAAATTCCAAAACAAAAGCATAGTAAACACAGAGGTGATCTTTGCTGAGCAAGGACTATTTAAATCTGTATCGCTGGATTGCTTGTTTACTGAATAGTACTGAGAAAATGATGAGAGTCGAGACAAATGTATTTTTCAAAAAGCGTTGAGAACCAAGTTTGACGAGTTCTGAACTCATCAAGATTCTGGACACGACTGTATTTTGTTTTTCCAGTGACCTGCCAAACTTTTGTACGCCATGTTTGTGAAGTACATGCTGTCTGTCACTTAAAAGCAGAATCACTTGACGGTGAACATGCACTACATTCTTCTACAAAAATTGCTGGACAATCTGATCCTGTCCATGCCTCATCACCAATGGCCAAACACCCTACTGAATAGTCAGTGTGGCACTCTTGTCCAGTTTGACATGCTTCTGTTTCACCTGAGATAACCGAGTTTGTATCTCGTTTGCATAATTAAACAAAAATGGCTCACCTTATGTTCACATTAGACCGAGATAAATCACTGAATTGCTGCTAGGTTTGCTTCGCTGCTCCTCTGAGCAGCTGATGTCGTTGCTGTACATTTGTGGGCATGGTAGTGTTTACTAATGTTTACAACTTACTGCACAGTTATTGCATATGATTGTGCACAACACGTCTGTTATACTCTTTATTATTTAATCCTCTGAAATTCAGATAAAGGATTTGAAGACATAGTCTTTTAAGGCTGACTTAAATGTCTGTGCAGAAGTATGTACCGTGCTAGTGCAGGTTCACAGAGGAGGATCCCTTTCACAGTCTATATATTGTCCTGCGACGTCATGTAGTGCTGGGCATACCAGTTCATCAAGAAATGTTTATTTATAGAGTGCTTTTTACAATGGCACCTTGTTTTCAAGCAGCTTTACCATATTGTCATTTTAAAAGACCAATCCCAAATTGAGCAAGTCTAATGGCAAGTAAAAACTACCTAAAAGTTGTAAGGAAAAAATCCTTGTGAGGACAAAGACTCAAAAAGGAACTCATGCCCCTTGGGTGACCTAGATGTTAACTAATTTTTTTTACATTTGTGTTAATGGTAGAATTAAGTAAATAATAACAGTTAAATAAAATAATTTAAAAGATGTGCATATTTGCAAGTATTGCGTTTGATACACAGTCACCTTAGGATATTGAGTCCTTAGTGGGGAGTCCTTTGGAGGACAAAGGACCGGCTCAGAGATAAAATAGAAAATGTAGTTACTTATTCATTTTGATTACAGAGCCTATTAGCAATTACTCATGCCATGTGTAGCATGCAACCCAGAGTCCCAGATCACCACAAATCTATTTGACTATGAACCTCCAGCTCTGCTGTCAGTCTAAGGCAAGGATGCAAAAATCAAGGTCAAGAGGACTAAAGCTCGGCCCAGCAGACACTCCTGGGCAAAGGTCAGGGCATGACAGGGGCATGGCAGGCCAGACAGGAACCCAGTTACCCAAGTCATGCATCCCAGTATAAATCTAACTGAAAGCTGTGTAAATAGAGTATTTTTAGCCTAGATTTAAAATGTGGAAAAGTGTCTGAATATCAAACTAAAATTTGAAGTTTATTCCATAGTTGGGGGGGGGCATGTACGGGAAAGCTTTTCTGCCTGCTGTCACTTTTTCAGTTCTAGGAATTAAAATGTCCTGCGCCTTGCGAACGAAGTAGATGCGCTGGATTGTGAGGCTCTTGAGAATTCACTCATATAATGTGGGGCCAGACCGTGTAGTGCTCTATATGTTACAAGAAGTATTTTATAATCAATGTGGAATTTAACTGGTAACTATTTACATTTACGGCATTTAGCAGAAGCTCTTATCCAAAGCGACTTACAACTTACACAATCTTACAATCCAAGCAATTGTGGGTTAAAGGCCTTGCTCAAGGGCCCAAATGTGGCAACTTGGCAGAGGTGGGATTTGAACCCTTGACCTTCTGGTCCAGAGCCTGTACCCTAACCACTAGGCTACCACAGTCCCAGGTAACCAGTGTAGAGATGACTGGTTATGGACTGATATGATCAAATTTTCCAGTTCTAGTTAGTACTCGAGCTGCTGCATTCTCTAGTTGAAGTTTATTTAGAGATTTACTAGCACATCCAGCAAGTAAACAATAATCCAACCTTAAGGTCATAAATGCATGAACCAGTTTTTCAGCATCTTGAAGGTTAGCAATGTCGCGTAACTGAATTGTGTGACGTGCACGTCAAAGGAGAGATCTGAACCAAACACTACAACAAGTTTTTCGCAGTTGGACCGAACATCTAGATTTAGTATGGATGTAGCCAACCTGCCTTTCACAGTTTTGGTTATAACTATTAAAACCTCCGTTTTATCTGAGTTAAGTAAAAAGAATGAAATTACATCTCATTTTTTTATTTCCTTAACACAATTCCCAATTTTGTTGATCGTAAGATCATCATTTGGATCTGCTAATATGTAAAGTTGTGTATCATCTGCATATCAGTGAAAAGGGTGGGGTTATGGGTAGCCATGTACAGGGAGAGTAATGGTGGGCCAAGCACAGACCCCTGAGAGAGAGCCTAGAGTGTTGATTATTTACATAAAAAAACTGGTACCTATAGTGTTTTCTAGCCTATTTAGTAAGATATCATGATCGGTAGTGTCAATGCAATGTAATGCTGCACTTAAATCTAATAGAACAAGAAAAAAACATGTCCATTATCTGATGATATTAATAGATCATTAAGTAACCTTATTAATGCTGTTTCAGTACTATGATGAGACCTGAATCCTGACTGAAATGTTTCATAGATACAGTTACTTTGGAGGTAACTACAGAGCTGCTGATAAACAGTTTTTCCTAGGATTTTGGAGAAAGGTAGATTTGAAATTGGACTTTTTTTGACTTTTTAAATCAGGGCTTAAATTACGGCACATTTCCTTACGTAAGATTTAGATAAGGTAAGGGATGACTTTAAAATAATAAGCAGCTGTGTAATACTGGGTAGTAATATATTTAAATAAATATGTAGGGACTGGATCCTATAAGCATGTTGCTGACTTCGATGAGCTGATCAGTGAGGACAACTGTTCAGTAGTAATTGGGATAAAAGATTGTAGCCCTGATTTACAGCAAATTAAACAGACATCTATACTAGTGTTGCATCCAGAAGGTACTGAAAAGATGGCTGATTTGAAGGAGTTTGATGCCAAAATATCTTATCGTTGAAGAAAGTCATGAGGTCATTACTGTTAAAATCACTGAACCTTTTGTGATATTTTTAGTTAATCTGGAAACTATATTACATAACAATCTAGGATTATTGTTTTTCTCCATGATTGAGAATAAATACACAGCCTTCGCTTTGGTAAGCGTCTGTTTATACTCTGCCATGCTATCCCTCCAAGCAATCTAATATACCTCCAATTGACTACATCATCACTTGTGTTCCAAACTCCGAGCTCTTTGCTTTAAAGTGCGGGTGTGGTCATTATACCAAGGTGCTAGCCCTTTTTCTCGAATACATTTGACCCTAGCATTACTTCACATTAACATTAAGACACATTAAGAATTATTATTTCAAACAGCTTAGTATTTCAGTGGAATTTATTAATAACACCTACATACAGTATTTGTCAAAAATTATCACTATACCAATTTCACTACCATTACGACGCGGCATTAGACATAACTGTACCCAGTAGGGGAGGCTTCATGTAAGGCTAAATATTAATCTGGTCTAGTTAAAACCTGGTCTAGGTTTTTTCTAGTGTGTGTTTGTGTTTGCGCGTGTGTTTGCGCGTGTCTCTGGTTCTGGTGAGGCTGTGGGTTGCTGATTTAAGATGTTGACATGGGCGATTCAGCCGATTCTTGCCGTAGGTCTTTGCAGCCAGTTTTTCTAAAAACATTGTCGATGGAAAGTCACAATAAATAGTCACCTGCAAAAAGGAAGTGGGAAAACAGCTGTAAAAAAGTTACAAACCTAAACTATAATGAAGACGAAGCTGGGATGAAGGGAAATCTGGTGATTTGCTAAAGGCTAATTACCAAACATGCTAAGTCCACCTGTAACAGGAAGGAAGAAAATTAACAGTCTGTTAACAGCTGGGAGAGAATCTGTTGTTATGGTAGATTAAAGATGAGGCACCCAGGCGGTGGAATGAACTTCCACTTGATGAGTGATGAGTCTCTTGCTGTCTTTAAGCGACGACTAAAAGCTCACCTCTTCACTTTGTACTTCAGTGAAGCATGAAAAAAGCAGTTTCTGCTTTCCTAGCAGTTTCTCTTGGGTTATTCCTTATTTGTACTAACATGATATTTTGTTTACTAGGATGAAACAAAAAGGCTATGTTGCAGAGTTTGTTTAGCCGCTGCTGTACTACTTACCCTAGAAGTAACTCGCCTTAGTGGAACACCTGTTGAAATATAGACAGCAGCACTAGTGAAACAGTGAAGCCAAAGGCTCAGATTTCACTTAATAAGGCATTTTCTTGAAGCACTGCATATGAGATATAAAAAAAAAGCCAGCGGTATAGTGACATTACAAATGCAGTCACAATCCAGTTCAATGTATGTCTTACCAAGGCCAAAAAAGGCATATCTCTTTAGTTCTGTTTTTAAAGTAAAACTGTTTATGACTGGTTGCAGCTATTTCATGCATTCTAGTTTCTTCATTAATTGGTTCATTTTGTCGTCTGAAATAAACCCTATAGAAATCAATCTTAATTATGTACATTCTATTAATGTTTTTTTGGTATTCTATGTATTCATAACAATAAAATAAGCTACAAATGTATATAAAAGCCCAGTCATGGAAACCACGATAGTACCTTAAAAATGGTATAAAAAACTGTTTTATGCATTTTTGGTCAGTCTGTCCACTGCTAGTGTCAAGAATTTGTTTTCAGTGGGGTTGGAGTCAAAACAATGCTTGATATATTTCATGAAAAATGATTTCATTTTTTCTGTCTGGAGGTTTTTATTTATTTTTTGTACATTTTACACTACTCACAAAAATTAAACAATTATCCCTAAATATAGTATAGTTGCGTGAATCCCACATTGCTGCCTAGAATGTGCTGCTTATATAAATATAACAAATACAAATGTGTGTAGATCCACACAAAAGCCATACACATGTATCCCTGAATTATTAATCGTACAGTGTTAATGAGGAAACGGTCTCCATTGCACACAGTCAGTTCTTTTCATGCCAACATATGGCTTTTATGAGACGATATACCGCAGGCTACAGGACGTTTTATTTGAGGTTAGTTTGAATTGATCTGCAGAAAACAGGAAGTGCTGGGTGGCACAGTGGCTTGGTGGGTAGCACGGCGTGTGGGTGGGTGTGGGTGTGGGTGTGGGTGTGGGTGGGTGTGCGGACATGCGGCCCGCCTGCCCGCCCGGCCGCCCCTCCGTCATGCCGTGCATCAGGACATAACTCTTCTGGGTCTCCGACTCCCTCGCTCCCTCTTTTCTCTGTCGCCATGGCGATGCG
>JAVSBV010158081.1:0-28828 GCA_033117975.1 Parotocinclus spilosoma
GGAGAGACCTGAAAATGGCTGTCTACCAATGTTTACCATCCAACCTGACAGAACTGGAGAGGATCTGCAAGGAAGAATGGCAGAGAATCCCCAAACCAATGTGTGAAAAACTTGTTGCATCATTCCCAAGAAGATGGCTGTACTAGCTTAAAATGGTGCTTCTACTAAATACTGAGCAAAGGGTCTGAATAATTAAGACCATGTGATATTTCAGTTTTTCTTTTTTATTAAATTTGCAAGAATTTCTTCATGTATGTTTTTTCTGTCAAGATGGGATACTGAGTGTACATTAACGAGAAATCAAATGACCTTTTTTGATTTTAGTAAATGGCTGCAATTGAACCACAAGGGATACATTTAAATGGGTCTGAATACTTTCCATACCCACTCGGAAACCGAGAGTGGACCTAAACAAGACTAAAAATAACTAAACATACTTCTAGTTCCTATTCATGTTTTTAAGTCATGCCATTCTAAAAAGAAAAAGTAAACACTACTACTGTACTAGTGAAGAACTGAGGAAAATGTAAGGAGTGGTCTTCTGAGATATTGCATCTCGACATCAAATATCTTAAGTGTGTGGATGTACAGGAGGTGTGCACACTTACTAACCTGATTCTATTTTCCTCTGGTCTGTACTGGGCAAGGAATGACAGAGAATAAAACAGCACCACAGCTAACTGGGTAGGCAAAGGAGAACTAAATGTAGCTTGCTAATCAGTGGTAAAGTGACTGAGCGAATAGGTTATCGGGCAGGCTGCTTTGCTGTTGCCGTCATGGAAGATTTTAACCTGAAGTCCAGGTTGGAAGCACAATCGATTGGCAGTGAGGGAGGGGTAATTGGAACTGGCTCCAGAATAAGCCTGTCAGAAGGAACGCACTAAACTGAGAGAGGATACTACAGGTGGGAGTTAGTCTGACTCAAAAGCAAGTTCCAAGCTATTTTTTCAATATAGAGTTAGTGGTGGACTTTTCTCAAAGGCTGACAAATTCATTCTTGAGGTTTCTTTGTAAGTAGAGATCTTCAGACGACTGCCACGTGGCCTTTCGTCCAATTTGGCTATGAGGGATGCAACAGTGCTGTGTGAAATTGGTAATCTTTCTGGGTCAATTCCATCTTCAGTGATGACGTGTGATGAACGACAAAAGTTTTGAACTTTGTGTTGATAACTTTTGAACTACAAGAGATATTGCAATTATGCAATCACTTTCGTAGACAGTTCTGGTCTTCTTTGATATGCTACTTGACCACCTTCCCATTAAAATATCTTGCCTTTTATCCAGTATGGTGGCTTTTAAAATGGCACCCATGTTTTGGACATACCCTAAAAGATAGGCCCCCTCACCAATTACCCCATTGCTGGGGTTTTCAGATATTATATTTTCTAATTTGTTTTAGAAAAAACCTGAAGTTTAAGTTCCTTAAGTCAATTTACTGCCATAACTCAAACAAGTCTCCTGGCAAGTCAAGAAATTAGTTTCCACATATAAATCAATCAAAAGACAGTGGTCATAAAAAGTTAAATATATCAAAAGTAACATCATCTCTCTTAGTAATGTTTGACTAGCCAAAAGGACACAGACATGTAGCTTTATTTGTGGGGTTTTGCTGGGACATTTAGGTGTGTCACATTGTGGGTTTAGGTGTGTCACTGATGTTTGTTTTTTTTTTCAACAAAAAGAATCTTCTTAATACCTAAATTCGAGAGTCTGAAGTCATGAATAAGAGGTCAATGTCAAGTCGAGACTTTTAGACATGTTAGTCAAGTATATTTTAGAAATGATAGTCAAGCAAGTTTCAAGTTCTTAAATTAGTGAGTTAAGTTTGATCTGAGTCATGTGACGCGAGTCCCCCAACTCGAACATACAATGTGCATTTTTCTTGAATAGACATTACACTGTGCTGACATAATTGATAGTGATTTTATATTATACTAACATTCTTCTGAGAATGAATAATCAAGATCTGTATGTTATGGGATTTTCAGTTTTTTCATGAATTGATATCTGAAGTGACGTTTTAAATTTGAATTGCAGAGCCGCAGACACATGGAGCTAATGCTGAACGCCCAGCGGGAATTTAGAAATTTTGCTCAGTCACTGGCCAATAATCCAGAAATGTGCAAAACGTATATTCGAGTATGTATCATTTTTCCTGCACTTTTGACATAACTATGACATGTTACTTTTTTGCATTATCAAACATTGAAGATTCCTAATAACAACCTTTCCAATATGGTATCATGCTTTGCAGGATGTGATGGAGGAACAGTATGGAGAGCACTATGTCATTAAATTAGAGGAGAGACTGTTACATTATCTGAAATTGATGGACAAGTCACTTTTGCAACCCACGTATATTGACCAGGTAAGGCTTATCATGCATATATGTGAGAGACATTTCTTTATATACGTCTTTGTCTTTATATGTGCTTCTGTGTGTGAACAAAGGTTCTGGAGCAGTCTTTGCCATTGGGTGGGAAAGAGGAGTTACTGCAGCAGTTACTTACCTGTGACAGTTTGTCTCCAGCCTTAGCTCTAAAAAGACTCCTGAGATGTTGTAAGTCTCAAACATGTAACTTTATATGCAATAGAACCACTGTACTTATCATTAATTATTCCCAGAAGGCTCATCGAGTGGCAAAAACAACAAGCTAATGTAAACTGAATTAATAAAGTCCAGAATAAGCCCAATGAATAAGGAATTATACTGTGCATTAATAGTTGTTTTGTACAGGTGCTCTCTGATTTCGATGGGATGTTGGTAGAAGTACATTTGTCATACAGTGTTATACAGGTATAAGTTGATATACAGTGGGGACAATAAGTTTTTGATGCACTGCTGATTTTGCACGTTTTCCCACCTACAAGGTATGAAGAGGTCTGTAATTTTATTGTAGGTATACTTCAACTGTGAGAGACAGAATCTAAAATAAAAAATCAAGAAACTCACATTGTATGATTTATAATTTGCTAATTATTAAGTAGCATCTTATTGCATGAAATAACTATTTGATACAATAGAAACAGAACTTACTATTTGGTACCTTTGCAGTCTATACAGTTCTTCAATCTTTCAGGTTCCGGGGTTGTTACTGGGCAACACTGAGTTTTAATTCCCTGAAAAGATTTTCAGGTTTAAGCCACTCCATCCTCCCTTTAACACAGTTCAGTTGTCCTGCCCCTTTTGCAGAAAAGCACCCCCAAATTAACGTTTCCACTGCCGTGCTTCAGGGTTGGGATCCTTCTTCTTACTCCAAACACGGCAACTGGAGTTCATATCAAAAAGCTCTATTTTGGTCTCATCTGACCACATGACCTTCTCCCATGCCTCCTCTGGATCATCCAGATGGCTACTGGCATGAGTTACTAACGACCATCTTTGAGACTGTGTTCCCAGCTCTCTTCTGTTCATTGACCAGATCCTTCTGTGTAGTTCTGGGCTGATTACTGAGCTTTCTCACAATTATCCTTACTCCATGAGGTGAGATCTCGCCCCAGACCGAGGAAGATTGACAGTCATCTTGCATTTTCCAACAGTTATTAATTACTAATTATGTATTAAGGTTTTCTAATGATAAACCTGCAAATGGAGTGAATTACTACATGTTGCATGTGCCTTTAAATTGGAAATCAGTAATCCCTCCTCCCTCCCAAGCTGCTACTGTTGGGTCCCTGACAAGGCCCTTAACCTACAATTGCTTGGATTGTAGGAATGCATCAATTGTAAGTCACCCTGGGTAAGGGTGTCTGCTAAATGACATAAATGTAAATTCATTTCCCCTTTTAAACAACTTGCATTTTATGTTTTGTTTTTATTTCAGCTGTAGCAGCCCACTGCACTTGTAATAATACAGCAACATCTAAGCCTTTATGTGTTGCTGTTAGACAATCGTTGCACATCACAGAAGAATCCAAGAGCTCATTGTTGGATATAGATGAGAATACGTTGCTTCAGAAATATAAAATTTATTTGATTGGATATACAAAGCTTTTAAATCAGAATCCACGTCTGCAGCTTGACTTGGATGTAACTCCATGTGACCTAGGAGGTGAGTGTCCTGTAATGGCAGAGAGTAGGATCACTGGAGAAGATGAACCTGACTCAGCCGAGAACCTTTGCACCAGACATGGCAAAAAAATGAAGACCATTCTACAAGAATGTTCAGAGGAGCTCAAGTGTCGGGATAGAGAAGACATCCTGATTCAGGCAGAATGCACTCCTGCCTTACCTCACACTCCAGTACTTCAAGCCACACCTTACACACAAACATATCTCCAAGATTCACCTTCTACAAATATATCTATGTCTTCACACCAATATTCTTCCACAAATTTTGATGAAGGGCAACAGCTCCTCCCTTCACAAGCCTCAAGTGCAACTCCAGCACCAACTAATTCCAGCACGTCCTCAAGCCTCGAGTTGAATTTTTCATCAAAATTCGTATCACCTGCACAAGAAATCTCAGGCTGTTCAACACCCGCAGTAGTGAATTCCTCATCAGTATCTTCAGTCCTGCCATTTTCCTCTTTGGATAGTCCTTCACCATTTCCAGTTAATCAGATTACGTATATATCAGCAGATCACCATGTATTACCTTTGTCCACAGCTGACCCGTATTCCCTGATGTTAACACAAAATGATAGTCCATCTGAACCCATAAACCTTCAGCTGTATTCTCCATCATTATATTCCTCAGCTCCAGTGAAAACTCTCACTCCAAGCCAAATTGCTGAACAGGTTTCTGAACCATTGTGGGAAGCTGTACATGAAGGTGCTGTTTCTGAACCCACCAGTGCCTTTGAAGGCAAACTGGGGCTGTCTAGAGAAACTCAGTCTTTTCTTCTGCTGTGCAAGTGGTTGCAGCCTCAGGTGAAGCTTTACAGATTAAATCAGCACGATTGTAACCATTCCACTGATGTGGAAAGGTTCGATGATGAGGGGGAGGAGGAAGACTCATTTGATGTCAATTCACTATATTCAAACTCTGAATCTGACAAACAAGACTCTGATGATCCTGATTACCATCCTTCAAAAAGACTGAAATTTTGGTAAATTGCAAAACATTACAAATGACGTGTACAAATTATGTTATCGTCTTGCATTGATGTCAGACTTCAGAGTGATCATTAACTTGATGTTTGGGCCGCTGTCAGTGTTTGATCCTGTGTCACAGGCAGCAGGTTTGTGTGATAAACGCCATTAGCTTTTATATTATGTTGAATACGTTTGAATAAGTGACTCAAAAAAGCATTAGAGTGCTTTGCTCAGAACCAAATTGTAGACAATATAAGCATTTAAGTGTTACAGAAAACTTTGTTTTTAAACTATTTTATGGTGCTATTTATGATTGTATTACATACTTTTTTTAAATAACAGTTTGTAATGTGAGAAGGTCCACTTTGTTTATAAAGATTTATAATTGTTTTCTCGTGCTGTAGCCCATTCTTATTTGCCTGATCACAGGTGAGGATATGTGTACTTTGATGGTACTGTTTCCAAAACTTTGCGCTAACTGCATGCAACCAAACCAAGAGACCTTGTATAACCCTGAATTGTGAATGTTTTGTAATTTTAACAAACATCACAAGCCAAATATATACTATAATGTTACGTAGAATGACATATGAGGGAATATGTTTGGTATGAACGTCATCATTCTGATTTCTGAATCAAATATATATGTAATGCTCATGCATGTTACAGTGGTATTACATAATCAGGCTTAAATGTATTGTCCACATCAAAGTTCAATGGTCGGAGGGATGTTCCTGTTTGTGTTGGATCAGAAACACAGTGGTCCTATTTGCTATGTATTGATGTTTGGATATCGAAGCACTTAAGCTGAGATCAACGCAGTGCCCTTGATTACGTAAAGAGCTTTGAGACTAGTGTGTGAGAGAGAGAATCTAAAAAACAAATCCAGAAAATCACATTGTATGATGTACATAGATATATTTAAATAATCAATTTACTTTTATGTTACTAAAATCATTTAAATTCATAATTTAAATAATTCATTTAAATAATTCATTGACTTTATTACATTGCATTATTTACATTCACAGGGTGTTGCTGATGTAAGCGTTGTGTGTACAGGGCAGATGTTTTCCTCATGTGCCCTCACTGGTCTGTGTATTTTCTTTTCCCCAAATAGAGAGTCAGAACTTGTACAGGCTTCAAATAGTGCTTAATGACCTTACCTTTGTTAATCAGTCCACAAACCATGTAAACTTTTTCCACAAGTCGCAGCATCTGAAGCATCCTGCAGCACTGCCTGTTTGAAGTTAAATGTTTTATGTTTCCCTGTTTCAAATCTACATTTTTTTTTTTTACTAACCATGTGATTGAAAATCAGACTTGTATCTGAGAACTATGGTGCACCTGGTGGTAGTGAATCTGCGTCATGTTCAGATTTTTCAAACACAAATTCCTGGAAGTGAACCCTGTTTTTGCGATGCATGATCAAAAAGTGTATGTATCACATTCTCGGGTGTGCTGTGAGGTAGGAGGTGTCTGCCCTCAGTTTCCACCAATGAGAAAATGGGCATGGCTAGACATTCATTTTTAGGTTTTTCTCTATAAAGCCAGCTTACATAGCACACTTCATTACATTGATTATCTGATCGCTATAAGGAGAAGTTCTTTTGCGTCACGACTAAAAGGTATTTGTGTTAGTATTAATACTAAGTTATTGTTAATTAATGAAGATTTTTCATTTTTCACAAAGGATTTTTGTAAGGATTACAGATACAGAACATTTAAATGTTTTGGTGTTGACTGTTGTTAGTTTACTTGTCTAATATACTTTGCACTTTGTTTTTTGTTATAGTTATTTGGTCCTAACCTTTTGTTAGTTTTTTAAGATAACTGTGAATTCAAAAGTAACTAGTCATTGACATTTTTATATTAAAAAGCTAGTGTCAGGTGGTATTATGGAATGCTGTTAATATCCAGTGATGATGTTGTGATACTGTAGCTCATCTCAGTCCATATATTAAGCATATTTCTTATTTCTGTGCTTTCTTCTTTCAGAAATAAAATGTCTCTTATCAAAATGAATGGCAATGGTGTTGCAAATAAAATCATCCATGGAGATACCCTCAAAGGCCATGAAAAGAAAAGCAATTGTATTAATGTGAAAGGTATGAAAGGGGAAAAGGTCTATCATGAAATGCAAACATCATTAAACCCTACTAAACCAGAGGCACGCAAGAAGCGCTGGAGTGTACGAGTCTCTGAAACATCAAAAAACACACTCAATCCAATTCGTGCTATAGTCGATGGCATGCAGATCACTCCGAACCCAGACAAGCCCATGATCGCTCTGTCCATTGGTAAGATACCAACAGAATACACAGTTCACACATGAAATATCATCCTGTGTATTATAAGAATTTACTAACCCACCTTATCATATGGAACGTTTACTTGCACTTGACTTGTTTGTTGCCAAGGGGGTTTTTAGGAAGTCCAAATTTAAACTCCAAATTCAAATGTGTGTAACAATGGAAAAATACCACACAATAACAAATTTAGTCAGTATCACTTGTTGAACAATCACTATAGTAATGTCACCTTGCAAATATATTTTTAAACTCACAGTATCATCAGGATTTGTACCATATGCATTTTCAGCAGGACTTGAATCCCAGATGTAGTGGATTAATTGCGGTATAATTTTACATTTGTGGCATTGAAATATGAGTTTGTTTATGAATAGCTTGTTTTTTGCTTACATTGAATTCTTGAAGAAACTTGTTTATTTCTATTTGTCGTCTTAAGATCCTTCTTTTGCCTCTTTGCTGTTCTAGGGCTAGTTTAGGCTATATGTTTATATGTATTTTGGTGCCCCTGGTAAAATTATGCTATTGTTCTGTAAACTTTGACTTTTTACATAAGAAACTAAAATGTTACATTATTTTTAATGGAAATTGATATTTTATGTTTTTCCACAAACATAAAACAAGCTGTTATTGTAGCTTTCCAGGTGATCCAACATAGTGGTTTTGTTAGGGCCTCTGAACACTTGAGCTGTTAATGGTACATAATATGTATGTTAAATGTGTTATTTAAGTGTGCTCGCTATAGAGATTGTTGTAGACCAAGACTGGGTATATCGAGTCAAGACCGATACCAGATTAAGGTTTTCCATCATTTATCATATCAGAATAAAAATAAATTATAATTGATATTAATTATAAATTATAATTAATATTAATAAATTGTAATTAATGATATGTATTATTTCTGAATGTTATTTCTTTTTGGGAAGCCATGCATAGAAATTCATTGTGCTTAAGATATAACCGAAAAGTGTAATTCCAGATTTAGCGGTCATTGTAAATTAAAACCTGTGGGCAAAAATGCACATTCGCAATATTAACATCAGACAATTAAAATAAAACATGGTATTTGATTGGACAAAAGCAGTAACTTGTCTTTCCCTGTTAGCCAGATTTTATTTAGGCATGTAGAGAAAGGACTGATTAATGCTGTTTGAATTGTTAATATTCAATAACGGTTGAAGTTTAGACAGACACACTGGACAAGGCTGCTCTACACAACAATTCCACCTTACTCCATGCCTGAGACAAGACTGAGTCCAAATTATGTTGAGACTGAGACAAGATGGTTCATTTATTATCACAAGTCACAAACATTACTACAAATATTAGTAATGTTCTTTGGAAAATACAACTTTTGTTAAACATAGTTTAACCAGGGATCCCCAAATATTGTAAATATTGCAGCGAATTATATAGCAATATAATGTATACAATTGTGTTTACAAATGAACCAACCCTGTTTACTCATTACTCATTAATTGTATTAATAATTGTAATCTAATAAATTGTCACATCAATCTAAATTGTACTTTTATTCTAAGGTATGTTTACACTTATCCTGTTCCCATCAAAGTACTCAGCTTTTTATACGTATAAAACAGGTTATATTTAGCTTGCCAGACACCCCTGGCTTTGGCTCTTCTTCTGTGCCTCACGTGTCGCTCACATGTCTGACTCAGGTGATCCAACTGTATTTGGAAATTTGCCTACTGATGACAGTGTGCTCCAAGCTATGAAGGATGCCATAGATTCCTACAAATATAATGGCTATGCCAACTCAGTAGGTGGGTACACATACACCAACCTGATCAATCCAATAAAAAAGTACAATGACAGGTATTTGGTTGATTACAGTATAATTTTGTCAAGTGTTTAACTGGTAACATTTTTAATACCGTTTTTATCACTTAATCTCTTTAGGATACCAGAAAAGCAGAGAGGCTGTGGCAAACTTCTACAGCCACCCAAGTGCACCACTAGAGGCTAAGGCAAGTGAGCCTCTTGTGACCAGTTCTCATTCTTTTAGGAGCAACAGTAAAAAAATACTTAATAATGTACTCAAAGAGCATAGATAAAAAGTATTTTGTTTCATTTTCAGGATGTAATTCTGACCAGTGGTTGCAGCCAGGCTATAGAGTTGGTCATTAGTGTGCTATGTAATCCAGGAGACAACATCCTAGTTCCTTGCCCTGGATTTTCTCTTTACAAAACCTTGGCAGTCTCTATGGGCATCCAGGTCAAACTGTACAACCTGCTGGTGAGTATTTGGAGCTATGAAAACAATATATACATAGATAGATAGATCATGTTATAGAATACAATAGAATAATATTTAATTATTGTAATTATAAGTCATCATAATTTGAGTATGTAAGACTATAGAAAGGTATTTTGTCAATTATTGTCTCTTTGTTTTCTGTGAAAAACATGCAACAAAACAACTGGTACTTTTATACTTTCACTTGAGTAAGCAAATCTTCAAATTCTAGCCGTAACCGTGCCAAAAAACAAACAAACAGTAAAGCTCAGCATATTTATTTTTGCTTTGGACACAGTTAGGCTTTATTAGGAATAATAGAATGCCCTTTTAAGTACAAGCTACAACATCACCAGGCCAGCAGTAACCAGCATAAACCAACGTGGATCAATATGGAACATGGAACTCATCATTACCAGCATACCACCAACGAAAAAAAATACATAGCGGTTATTTACACTGCTCACAAAAATTGGGGGATATTTTAAAATGCATATGAAGCGGTAAAAAAAAGAAACATTTGATTGTACTTTATTAAGCAAGCTCATCAGAAAAGAAAATGAAAAGTAAGAAAAAAGTTGTTTGATTACTCAGATTAGATGCAAATTAGATTGCAACATCAGAAACTAAATTATGGTGATTGAGTAGCAAGTGACATATTCACAGGGGTGAACAGAAGCATTTTAAACTGAACAAGAGTGCCGCACGTTGACTGTAGTCAGTAGGGGGTATGGTCACCACCCAAAACTGCAGAAACACACTAACAGCGATGGGGCATGTACAGGATCAGACTGTCCAGCAGTTCTTGTGGGATCCCCTTCATATTCATTTGTGAAATATTTTTGTGAGCAGTGTATTTTATTTATTTAGTCAGGGAATTTTTGGTTTACATAATAGCACAATGTAGCAGAGTATTGAATTTGTTTATTTCTATTCTATGTATTTCAACTAATTTATGTCATAGACCATGGGCAATTACAATGTTTGCTTTGATGTTTACTGATTTTAAATGTAAAAGATTGGTTCTTTGTCTGTAGCCAGAGAAATCTTGGGAGATTGATTTAAAACATTTGGAGAGTCTAATTGATGAAAAAACAACCTGCCTGATCGTCAACAACCCATCCAACCCCTGCGGTTCTGTGTTCACCGAGGAGCACCTTCAGAATATTCTCACAGGTGTGTGCCGTCTAATTCAAGTCATTACAACTTATTGTTTGATATTATATGCTAATAAGTGTATATATTATTGTTGTTACAAATTGTATGGCCAGTGGTGAACACACACAAAGTCACATACAAAACACAAATTTCTCAGCACTCCCTGTTGTAGCACTAAGAACAAAAATTGAAAAATCTTTATCACGCTTTAAATCTAAAAATACACCACTATCTCTCTTTAAATATAAAAACAACCCAAAAAATTAATTAGTAATTAGAAGTTTTAAACCAAGCAACATTTCATCCATTCAGATTAGACTTATTTGTCATATATACATTTGTAGCAGGTACAAATATATAGTGAAATAAGAAGTGACTGTTCCATAGACTATGCAAGACAGTTATTAAATAATTTAACAGTTATTTATTTTCTATTATAGTTGCCTCAAAACACTGTATACCTATCCTTGCAGATGAAATATATGGAGACATGGTAAGTTAATCACACTAATATTATGGACACTTGATTATATAAATTGTACTATCTGATAATGTTTGTTGTACTTATAGTTCCAAAACTCTACATTTACAAAACTGTTCAAATAAACCTGAATTGTGAGTGTAGTGTAGACCTTTACATCCATTTCACCTTTACATCCATTTCGGCAAAGGTTACAGACTCCTATAAACCAGTGTATATGATATAAATCACTAGCAATATAATGTGCTTGATTAACAGATAATGAGTCTGTCTTTGGTCTGTCTTCTGACACAGGTTGGTTTATGTTTACAGCAGGTAGCAATTATTAATGTACGTAAGCATGTAGGTACAGCCCACAGTGACTGTGCACGTTTCACATGTGTTTGTCATTACTATACATACAAGACTATCTATGAGTCTGTTTTACATTGTGAGTAACGATTGACATTGGCTGATACGATGGTGTGCCAAAAGCACTGATATTACCATGAAGAACTATGGTCAGACCTCTTGCAGTTCAGACCTCTTGCAGTTCAGTTTCAACATCATTTAAATAAAAACACAGGTCCTAGGGTAATACTGATGTTTGTAAATTAGCATGAAACAGGAAAATTTGCCAGAACGCACAGTTTTATGTCTCAGGTCAACAGCCAATGAGAAGTTAGGCGGATACATACGCCCAACATGAAGCCGCTAATGAAAACCAGACAGGCAGCCACACAAACTTTTCCAACAGTCCTCTCCCCCTTTTTGTTTTCCCTTTTCCCTTTTGCTTGTAGAATTGTTTAGCAACATAAAGATATTATATAACAAAGGAACCACAGGAGTAGAGATAAGACACAATATATGCATTAAAATGTTAAATAAATAAAAGTTATCGGTTCTTGAACACCTTTACCTCCCATTCAGTATGCTTCTTTAGTTCTGAATTAAAATTTTAAAATTGCTCAATAGTATGTAACAATATCAGTATAACAATATAATAAGAGCTTAATTTTATATTTATATTTGAATAAAAACTGTCTGGTATTACAGTGTTAACCTTTCTTTTACAGTGTTTGATCTTTTCTTGTAATGTCTTGTGCATTATGACTATTAACCAAATCATTTCATATGGCTAAGATACTCATATATGTGCTGAAAAATATTACAACGTACATGACTCTGATGTGCTTTGATATTTTGCTCAGGTCTTTCCCGATTGTGATTTCCATGCAATGGCTCCTCTTAGCAGTCATGTGCCAATCTTTTCCTGTGGTGGTCTTGCTAAGCGCTGGCTAGTTCCTGGGTGGAGGATGGGCTGGGTTCTCATCCATGATCGCAACAATATCTTTGGACCAGAGGTGTGTAATCTGCTGTTTACTGAAATGCTGTGAATAATTAACCATTCTAATTTTAGTTTACGTATTACTCTGATTTCATTCTAAGATTAGAGAGGGTCTTGTGAAGCTCAGCCAACGCATTCTGGGAGCCTGCACAGTCGTCCAAGGTGCACTAGAGAGCATCTTAAATGACACCCCAGCGGATTTCTATCAAAAAACAATCAGCTTTATAAAGGTAAGAAATTAGAAAATGTGTTCATTTGTGAACAGAGGTCTGTTGGACCCAGGGCGAGAGCCTACAAATCCAGAAACATCCAGAAACAATATTCTGTCTTCACAATTAAACTGAATACAGTAGTGCATGAATGAAAGGCAGCATAATTCAACCAGACGTAGCAGATCATAGCAAAACATTTTTTTTTTAACACATAGGAAGTTTATAAGATGACTGATTATGGAACACAGCTTGCCATGCGCATTTCCCTTAACCTTTATTCTATTTACTTGAGCTCCTGACTACTTTTTTCATTTCTAAATCTCAAGAAAATGTAGGAAAGGTAGAATGCATTCCCATTTCCTCACTAAGACAAAAGTTTTTGTTTACTTTCTTATCAGAGTTGTTCTCCGATTTAAGTTAAAACTCAAAGCTAGGAGTTAACCGTATAGTCCCAGCTGACTCTCGGTCAATTAATGGATCATCGATCTCCACACATTTCTTTTCTTCATCGATGTGATCCATTAAGTATTTTGGCAGGATAGTGGAATAGTTTGCCATTGCTTTCTCCACCCCTCCCCATTTATCCGGGCTAGGGACCGGCGTGCAGCTGTTTCCAGTTACATGGCTGGGGTGTTTTGCATACACAAGTCAATGACAATTTGGAGACGCCAATTAACTTAACACGCATGTCTTTGACCTGTGAGAGGAAACCGGAGTACCCGGAGTAAACCCACGCAGACACGGGGAGGACATGCAGGCTTCACACAGAAAGGACCCAAGCCGCTCCACCCTGGGATTGAACCCAGGACCTTCTTGTTGTGAGGCAAGCAGTGCTACCCACCAAGCCACTGTGCTGCCCTATAGCTAGGAGTTAGGGGCTCTCTAATCTTTAAGAATACAACCCAAGGCTCTCATGGTTGCAGGCCATATTGGGCTGATAACTAATGATAAAATGTTTCTTGTAATATGACTCTAGGCACATGGGCTGGGTGCATGAGTTCCCTTCTAAGAGTTTTTATGTACCCCTTAGTCAAATGCAGAGATATGTTTTTCGGAGCTCTCCATCATTCCTGGGCTTAATCCAGTGATGCCATCTGGAGCCATGTACCTCATGGTGAGCTGGTTATTTTTCCAATACATACTGTATTTTAATACTGTATTTTAATATTATGTAGTGGTTATATAGATTTTTACATGCTGGAGGATAAAGTGTAACTGTGTCCACATGTAGGTTGGGATTGAAATGGAGCACTTTCCAGAGTTCAGCGATGATGTGGAGTTTACTAAACGGCTGGTCAGTGAACAGTCTGTGTTCTGCCTCCCTGCCACGGTACATGATTGAACGTTTTATGTTTAAAAGAACACCAAGAAATGTTGGGAAATTTCGTCTTACATTTACTTTTTACTTTTTTACTATTACTGCATTTCAGGGCTGTAACATATTTCAAAAAGGTTAGGTTAAATTCAATTTAGGGCTGGAAATGAGGTTAAAAAAAATCTAAAAATAATTTTTAAAAAAGTGAAAGATTGAAATAAATTTGTATAAATATAAATAAATAAATATTTATTAATTTTGTATAAATAAATAAATATTTCTCCCACTTCAGTTGATTAAAGACAAGTGCACAAGCCTAGGCTTAAACACTTGTGATCTCTGATTTCCCAGGTGTTATGGAATTTTAATTGTTTGGTATCCTTAGTGCCAAAATGTATTTTTAGGGATGCCAACTTTACAAAGTGATAAATGCTTTACCGCTCTGATTGACACAGTGGCACATAGCGTAGTCACCTCACAGCTCCAAGATTCCCAATTTGATCCCGATCCCTGGCTACAACTTTGAGGAGCCTCCATGTCCTCACCGTGATCTGGTTTTCTCTCGCATTTCAAAGACATTCATTAGATCACTTTAAATTGATCCATTATATAACCTTTTGTCTGTCTTGAAGATGATAATTGATGCTGATGCAACATTAAATAAAACTAATAAACAAACAAAAACGTTATCAACCAAACTTTTTTAAATGTGTTACAGGCCTGAAATGCAGGAATGGATGTCTATTAACAAATTTAATTAAGCTGACCAAACAAAATATGAAATATCTTTGGTTCATGCTGTCTGCAATGAAATAAAAGTCAAAATAAATGTAATACACACTGCATTTTCTATTTAGCATTTTTCATACAGTCGCAATTTCTTCTAGTTTGGGGTTGTATATTATTTGAAATAAATATATGTATCTATCTATTGTTCTTATACAGAATATGGGATCAGTTTGAAATTTACAAAAATGTACACTTTCATCTTCAGGCATTTGAGTATCCCAACTTCTTCCGGATTGTTCTTACGGTTCCAGTGGAAATGATGGAAGAGGCATGTGCACGGATCAGAGAATTCTGTGAATATCACTACAGGTCTCAGAGTCAAAATTGTAGTGACTTGGACCAGTAAAGGCCTGCAGCTTGACAAAACAGTAAGAAATAGAAAAACAAAGCATAGCACTTCCAACCGGTTTAAATGAGTGATGATGATCCTTCTTTCAAGGAAATTCTTCAAATTCCATGAAACATGAAACACTTTTTTTGCATGTTTATAGTTAAGCATCTTGTGTATATTATGTATTTATCACCCTAAATGTTCCTAATTAAATTCTTTATAGGTTATTTAAATACATTAAATCTGTTTGGTTGAGGGGTCACATAAGGCTTCCACTGTGTTACAAGTTTTAAGTGCCACTGAATCTTCGGTTTAAACTATTCGAGGTGTGCAATCTCCATTCAGTATCTTAAAGCAAACATTATGTTTTGTGAAGCGGGCTATTCAGTATTTGCTTAAAACATAGCTGAATTAAATATATACTTTAATAGAGTAAGTCAGGTAAATGGAATTTCTTCCTTTTACATGATTTGTAATTATTGGTTTAGTCTTGTACAAGTATTTAAGTAAAATGTTTTTAAAATACATGTTGTTTGTGTCTTTATGTAGTGAGAAAATGTGAATATTAAAGCATAACAACAATTTATTCAACATTTATAGACAAATTTGGTCTCTTGGTTTGCTCTCTCATCTGACATATTTCTTATATTTTAAAAACATTCCTGAAACAGAACATCAATTGTCTGATAGTTAAAGAATTCAACAAAGTCCTTTTTTGTAAACAATTTTAGTGAAATGTGGGAATAAAGCAGAGTACCTTGAGCAAACCCATGTGGAGGAAATGCAAAGTCTGAGTTTGGGTTTGAGCTTGGGATGCTGGAGCTGTAAGGAAACCACACTAACTCCTTCGACACCAAGCTGCCAGCTAGGCTTTGGCTTTCCCACAGCCCTGACCCGGATTCAGCATGAAAATGAATGAATGTAGTCATGTTAAGCTTTGTTCACATTAAGGGTTTTAGAATCCACAGACATAGCATATGCAGTACAGCCAGCCTGAGATGCCCCTTTCTCAATAGAACTGAAAAGGCTAAAATTGTTTAAATATCTACATATTAAATTTACATAAATCTTTAACGATTTAAACAGTTCAGTAACTGGCAGGACACATTTTAGGTCCTTAAAACAGGAAATGTATACAGCTTTATATTGGTAAAGGTAGACCCCTAATTGGTTGTATATAGGTTTAAGAACATTGCAATCTGTAAATGTATTAGTGACTCGCACATCTGTTTTTACACATCTGATATGTTATAGCTATGCTTTCCAGTTCAATAGGTACAGGTGTAGAGCTATGCAGCAAGTTAAGCTTTGGATGGGCATTATGGCTTGCATTAAAAGCTCTTCTCCAAATTATAATAATTATAAATTATAATATAATAAGACATCTTGGTGTAACTCTTGGTGAAAATGTACCATTTAATTCATTTACAAGCACTATTTATATCATTAGACATTTGAGAAACACAAACAAGACACTACATACATGGTCCTGGCTGCACAATTGCAATGGCTAAACAGTGTTTTGCTTGTTTACAATGTGTCAGCGTTCATCCTTTACAAATAATTATTTGGTCAACATTCTTATCTAGAGATTCAACTCACAAGCTTAGAATGTACAATCTAAGCTCAAGGCCCCAACAGTGTCAACTGGCAGTACTGGAGCTTGGACTCTAAACGTTTTGGTCCATTGGTCCACCTTACCACCATAGTCCAAATCCATTAGTTTACACTTGTTGTCTTTTAAGTTTTGGATATGATAAAACGTCATTGCGGTGAGATTTAAAGCATGACATGTGTCGTGAGTTGCTTTGATTGCAGGATGGCCCAGTAAAATAGATCTCAGCATAGGAGTTAAGAAAAAGCTAGCAGCGCCGTCTGATGGATGTAAGATGAGTGTATATCTCACTACATCGTATTATACACAGATATAGAATAATTGTTTTTATTGCTAATGATGCCAGTTATCAGAATTAGATAGTGTACAGTGAAACCTTTTCACTTCCAGTTAGGACCCATCTCCCCACAACACTGAACTGGACTAAGTGGATATGAACATAAAAGAATCAATGCATACCTGCTCCAAATGACTTGAGCAGACTTTGCATTAAGTTAAGGGACCTGAATACTTGGGACTCATGGGTTATGTAGATCAGTACATTGTGATGTGAATGGAAAAGGCAGTCTTTGGTTTTTCATGTTCATTAAAAAAAACAACAACAAAAAAACCCCACACCAAACAAACATATAAAACAATAAACCAAAAACATGTCCTTAGACTGTGGGAGGAAACCAGAGCCCCCAGAGTGAACTCAGGGAGGACATGCAGACAGAGAAAGACTCTAGACCACTCCACCTTGGGTCAAACTTTCCACTTCCAGCAAATGCACCATAAACAATGTAATAACATTTGTTCTTTGCCATTTCTAATAAAGTATTATAACAATATACAAGCCTGACACAAATGTTACAAATCTGCATGAAGCAATCTGGATTAAAACAGTAGAACTATGCTCAGAATCCTTGTTTCTACATTTATTGTCTATTTTATCCGTTCTGCTTACAATATAAAAGCACTTTGTAGTTTTACAATTACAGACTGTAGTCCAGCGGTTTCTGCACAGACTTGATTAGTATTAGACTGTAATATTTAGGATCATTCTCAGGGTTGCAGTGACATTTTTTGTGTGTTATTGTGCATTGTACTGGAATATGTGGATCAGGAACAAGCATCCTGTGTGCAACATGTCAGTACTGATGAAGGATTAGAGGATGACTAACTATGCAGCAACAGATGAGCTGCTGTCTCTGTCTTTACATCTACAAGATAAAGCACATCATTGCACATCTGTCTAATAGAGTGCACAGTGAACATCGTTTAAAATACTCCAGCAGCACTGCTGTTCTGAGAATCATCTACCACCCATCAGGTACCTGATCCAGCCTGCTGTCACTGGGTTGCAATGAAAGGTTCTGGGGGTGATAGTACAAAGTGAAGTGTAGTTTGCTGTAGTGGGTATAGTAAACACTTTACAGCTCTTTTAAGTGTCAGTCAGTGCTTATTAATCACGTGCTGTGCACTGTAATACTTACTCCGCTTAAATCCGATTTCTAAATGAGCACAAATACAGTTGGTATATGCCTCGACTGTCATTGGAGGTTGCGGACTAATTAAAGTACACATAAAGTCATTTTGATTAACAATTACTAAAACTATCTGATGTTATTTGGGGAAACCAAGATCAGGCATAATAACTGGACTTGTGTTTGAATTTGCACTACGGTGCATTTCATATGTTTCAGTCACATCACCAGCATACATGCATTTTGTAACTTCAGTGTGAGAACAGAAAAACTTATCAAATTAATAGTAATAACAATACAGGTGCAAAACACCTGTTATTGTTTTTTTCTTTCTGATTGGGTGGGTCATAAATCACTGAATTCTTCTCATATGTTTGACTGATTGAACTTTTTTACAGTTATCTACTTTCTCCTCATTAGCACTGCAGTGACACTAATGTGGTGATGGAGTGTTAGTGTGTGTTGAGCTGGTACGATTGGATCAGACACAGCAGTGCTGCTGGAGTTTTAAAACACTTTTATTAGAGACATCCACCTTTTTGCTTCACCTTGCTGCTCATTTGTTGCTGCACAGTTTGTGTTAATCATCCATTAATTCCTTATCAGTGCTCACATGATGCTGGCGACTGGACATAAATGGTTGGTGGACTATTTTTAGCTTAGCACTAACACTAGGGTGGTGTAAAACTCCAGCAGCACTGCGGTGTCTCATACCAGCACAACATACACTAGCACACCACCAGCATGTTAAGTTAACTATAGTGTTGGGAATGACCCACTACTCTAATAATGTAGAGGTCAGACAGAGTAAAGGAGACTAAAAACATGGAGAGAAACATACATTCCAAAGAACTACAAAGTGCATTGACCTCTGAATCTTAATGAAAGAATAAGCGAAACATAAACTGAAAAATGCAGAATGGCAAAACCTTTTGCACAGTTCTGTGCCTGAATTAATGATCAATTATACTCTCTAGTTTAAATGAGAATGTAGCTGCCTTGGTGGCCATAAAGGAAACACATTAACCACAATGACCCACACACTTTTTAATGACTATAAAACCAAATGCAATTCAAGTGTCACAGAAACTAAACATTAAAAGTTTATTTCTACAAATGTAGAAATCCACATCTGGAAAACTGAACTTACAGCATGAGTCCACTCAAATATTCCAAAACAAAATAAGAAAATAGTCTCTGCTGGTCTAACGCAAGCCTAAAGAGAGGTGCAGGATAGCAGTTGTTTATTAAGTCCAACAGAAAAAATTAACTGTGAAATGTGGTTCAGTATTTTCTAGATGATATGATAAAAAACTAGGCTTAGAAACAGTGAGCAGAACAAAGTTTTTGTTGATCAAGGAAGCAGTCTAAGATAACAACATCAGAAACTTGGGTGGAACTTTCTGAACATTCATTCAAGAGGCCTGGTTTAAAAACATGAGAGGATGGGCGATTTAGATCTGTGGCATGAAAGTCCTGAAAAATCAGGGGCCGGCAAAGGGCACATAAGTGCATCAGTGCTCCAGGTCAAGCTTTTTTTGCTTTGGAGAAGAACAATATGGGGACAGAGAGCTCATTGGAAAGTTCCCAATGAAGTACCTTTTTAATATTGGCAAAAACTAAAGTGTGTTAAAGATCTTTAATGGAGAAAGGCGCCCAGCAAACTCGAAAACGAATTTTTGAAATAATTGGAGGACTGGGTGTGAAAGTAACATTTTTCAGGTTTTACTGATAGCCTAAGGCACTCTACATGCTGTGGAAATAATGTGAGTGGGCAGATCAGGGAAAGGTTAGTATATCTGGGACTGTGGTGGCCTACTGGTTAAGGTACTGGACTATGGACCACAGTCTGCCACAGCTGGGTCCCTGAGCAAGGTCCTTAAACCGCAATTGCTTGGATTGTAAGACTGTTTTAATTCCAAGTTGCTCTGGATAAGGGAGTCTGCTAAACGACTTAGAGAGAGTTTGTGCGTGTGTAAAACTGGAAGAGACGCATTATGATGGATAAAACTTGCTCTTAAATTGCTGTTAAATGTGTATGGGTTATAAAGAGGTCCATTCTGTTTGCTCAAAATTCTAATTATTTAATTGCGCTCACGTATAAACTCACTGTTAATAAAAAACAACGCCAACAGCTAATTAACTTTTTTTGTTCAGCTCAGTCTAGCAAAAGCTCTTTGTGTACTCTTGGAGGCGCCAAAGCATTTAACATGGCTATCTCGTTAAACGCTGTGGCAGGAACCTTTTGCACTGATTTTGTTTCATATATACTGAAGAATCATGACTGTCTACTGTTCATTTGGATCAGCTATTTATAGTCTTATGCAAAGATTTTGGCACCCAAAATCAAAATTTTGCTTTGTTTGATCATTTTTGGCTTGTTAATTATATTTACAACAAAACATGCAAATTTTTATTCTGGTGTAATTGTGTTTGGAATACACCAAACAGATATTGTGGACTTCAAACCAAAAGTATTTTTGTACATGTTTTTATACAGTTTATTTTTTAAAGAAAATGTGTTTTTTTGTTGTGTCTTACTTCAAGTCCCTTATGGTTTTAATCAGGGAAACACCAACATGTTCAGCATGGGGGCATTTCAGGATTCTTATTGGTGAGCCAGTAATGGACTCTTTGCTTTGTAATAGCTGATGATAAAAATCTGTTCTGTTGACTGACAGTGTCGCTATGTTAATGTAGAGGCTCAGCACGAATAAACATTTTTTAAGTCAAGTCATGATAAGGGTGGCTCAGTGATAAAGCTTCTAGTCTATTAATTGAACATGACAGTTGTAAGTTATTTTGAATAACGGTATTTGCAAAATGTTCTAAATGTAATCTTTGGTGTTTAACATGTGCTTTTATGGTGTAACATTACAAAGATATTATAGCTAAAAATCAGTGGCACCCCAATGTGACAGCAAAAGGGTTGGAGGAAGATAACAAATACAGAAATAAATGTACTCTCCATTTTACAATAGGCCGACTTTAACGATGGGAATCTGACAATACAGTAGAAATTGTTTTCTGAATATTTACTCATGACTTCCGCCATGTAACTCCCTGTGCCATGCAATGCTTTATTTAGCATAGGAGAGGGCATAGTGCATATCTTAAACATGCTTTAAAAAATGCATTTGGGCAAAATCATGAACATGAAGCTTTTTTAAATATTGAATACCTCTTAAAATGTATTGAATTATATATATAATCACTAAAAATGAATAAAGAGAACACAATTAAGCAACTTATTTATTGAGGAAAATTATTCAATAATATGATATAAAAAGTTTCTCTGAGTGACAAAAGTATGTGAACTTCTAGGATTACCAGTTAATTTAATTATAAAATTAAATCCAGGATTCTTCAATCAATAGGATAATAATCAGATATGAGTGGAAAGCTAAATTTCAAAAACAGGGATCTATACAATTCTGATCTTCACTACACATGCCTGTGGAAATGTATCATGGCATAAGCAAAGGAGAAAAAGTTGTTGATGCTGGAAGATTACAAACCCATCTGTAAAGAGTTTGGAATGCATTGATGGTATACTACGTGACCAACATTTTTGTCAATTGTTTATTTGATTCTCTTTACCAGATTTACAAAATGATTTTAGGTGCGAAAACCTGATAATGTTCCTATTGGTTCTTAGGGCTCACAAACTTACACATAGCCCTGCAAATGTCTATGCTTATATAAGCATCATATTCTTAACAATTTTCTTTTATGTAACCATGTATTGGATGACAGAAACAGCAAAAGTACAAAACATACATTCTGGCTTAAAACTGTATAATAATAAAATATTGTGCCAAAGCAGTTCACAACTATAACTTTATGTAATAGTTGATGAGTTATGTATTGGCAGCTTGACAGTCCTTGATCTTGAACCTTTGTCCTTCTGGTTCATGGTTCAATACTTTTGCTGCTCACACATCCACTTTTCCAATTAATTTTTGACACTATGTAATGAGATTTGATTGTAACGTGATTGAGATGTAATGAGTAATAAGAAAGCAACAGGTTGTACTCAGGCTATATAATTAATTGCTGGAAAACCAACTGACATTGTTTATAAGTAGAAATGGGTGGAATTATAGTATCATAGTATCATAAAAGATTTGGGTTGTTTTATTGGTTTCTAAATAAAAAGTTCATGACTAATACAGGAAATAATAACAATATAATTTATAATTTTAATGGGCCATTATTGGTAATAAAACATGTACCCAATATTTGGATAAAACTGTGTTAGCTGTTTATGAACAGCCATGGCCAACAGTTGAGAATGGCACCAATATTGGTTTTTACACAACTTGCTGCTGCAGTTTTTATGGTGGCAAATTAAATCATGTCACCTGGCGTTAGTTTTAATGTTATAGCTGATCAGAGTATGTAAAATGTATGCTGTTTAAGCAACAATACATACAGCTAACAGGCTAGCTAGCTGACAGTGAAAAACCCAAGTTTACAAGTTTCCAGATATCATGTCATGCGTTACTAATTTTATTATGAGATATGATAGCCCACAATTGTAGCTTAGATAGTGATGTCACTCTAAAGAGGAAATATTATGCTCTATATTATGCTTATGTTTATCTTTTAAATCCTAAGTAAAGCTCTTATTAAAAAGGAAAACTGTGACTTTACAATGTGATAATTGATTTGAGACCAAAACAAACTCTACAACCTGAACCATCTCTTCTTTAATTTCTATATTCTTTAATTTCTACGCTAATTCACTCTATGAAGTGTTTCTGAAGATAATTAAACATTCTTACAATTGTGTGTCTGACACCTTTCCTTTATATTGGGCTGGGTTGTTCCATGGCTGTTTGTTTCTTGCAACAAGGAAATCGTGAGCACAGCCGCATCAGACACCTGAGTCTGAGTCTGGCCACCATTACCAAAGCTGAACTTCTCATGCAACACACCCAGGCCATCACCCTCAGCGCATTGGGAGGTCGGGTCAAAGCAGAGGTCACTTGGGTTACTACAGGCCACCTACATAGCACTTAATTCCCTTGGGTGAAAATGTAGTAGAGGAATCTAATGGAAGGAGTTTTTGTTTCTTCAGTGATGATAAGAACTGATTAAGGAGATAATGGCATTTATTGTTTTCCTCAGAACCCAGCTAATTATAAGCACATTGTTTCTAGTAGGGGCAGGCAATTTTCCCCATAAATGTCATAATGCAATTATTTCATTTAATCAATTAATTATTTTATTGCATTATTTCTTATTGTGTTTTATAGGTTGGATCTCAAATTCGAGCTCCACCCTAGGTTAGTAGAGCATTTATAAACAAATGGGGATGAAGCGCACTTACACTCAAACTCCACAAATTTCCACAAATTATTTATTCCATTATTTATTTATTTATTTATTTATTTATAATATACATTTCTTTTTTTATTTCAGCTGATTGACTTGTTGCAAAGGTAACATCCTATTACAGTAACATGTTGTACTTACCATCAGTGTGTTCTTGCAGACTGCATGGATAGGTGCTTGATTTTAATCACCCTTGGCATTGGGAGGTGTGTCCCAATACATTTGTCATAAAATCATTAATTTCTGAACTGCTCCAGTTTAGGCTTTAGGCTCCTCCTGTCATCATCATGTCTTATATCATTACGCTACAGTTTCTTTCACAAAAATTCTTCAGGTCTTCAAAAGGTGGGGGCTTGCCTCATCACTCATAACCTCTCTTAGTAAGTTCCTGAGAATTAGGCAAAGTCACATCTAAGAAAACTTCAACACTGATCTCCTTATTGCAACATTTTTTAGTGAATTTATTAACTTGACACAATGTCTTGTTGTATTTGTTGCACTAAAAATACTAAGAGTGTTTCACTCTTGTTTTAAGAAAACAAATTTATTATGTGATGCAGCCGACTTGGTGAAAAGGAAAGAATGCACATGTGGTGAAACTCACATCTTTGCTGAGTCAGCACATTTCTTCCTCTCATACTTTGTTGTTTTATGGTAATTGTTAGAACCTTTTCTGCAAAAGGTTTAAAGCTGTTGCCCACCAAACCCCCAAGAAGTCTAGTGGGAGAAGGGGGGCTCAGTTGTTCTTAATGTGTGGTAAAGTCCTCCTACCTCTCATACAGCTATGTACGTAAACAGCCCCGGGCTAAACTTCACAAAGGGGATTGTTTAAATGCTTATGCACAGCAAATTGAACAGCATTTAATGAACTTATACAGATATAAAAGTAATTGTTAAAGTATTCCCAATACATTAAAGCAACATAAATCTGAGTCCTGCAAGAGTAACTTTTTAGATTAATTCTTGGTGGAAAATGGCAGCCATTTGGATATACATAAGTCAACAGATTAAAGTGTTGGACTGAATTTGGTAGTAATACAGCATTTACGATATCATTTAAGTCATGAATTATGTTCAACTGAATCTGGATGAATGCCCTAAACCATTTTGTCAAATGCTTGTGTGTGTGGTAGTGGATTATGCTTTTAGTGAATTATGTGTGTGATTTGGTGCCTTTGCTTGCACCTTCTCAACTTCAGCTGTTTAAACAAAAAACAATTGGACAGATTTCTCTTATGAGAGTTTGATTTCCTCAATAGTTTCTAAATGATTTGACTTTGTGTGTTCCAAGCCCTGAAACACACAACTTAAAGGTCATGCTTTGTTATATGGTCAGTCAGTGGTTAATGCCAGTGAAACACTCTCAAGAAATCTTTGCTTTTAATTAGTTGATTTCAGTTAAATGTATAAATCAACGGTTGTATATTTCAGGCCCATAGCAGATGGGTATATTACAAAACTGTGATATTGCAGCGTAGCAAATGATTCAAATAGACAAATCGCGGCCTTGTGTTTAAAACTGGGTACAGGTATAGCTTATTATAGTACACCTAATGAAATATAGAGAAATAGAATTGTTTTATATATATATATATATATACCTACCAGATCCGCTAGTACAATCTTACAAAGTACAACCCAAACTTCTCACACCATTTGCTGTGTTGATATGTTACTTCTTGTTTTTTTTCTTCACTACAAATATATCTCTTAAACAGTCTTTAACATTACTGAAGCAATCCTTGTGTAATGTTTGCTGAAAGCATACTTGTACTATACCTCACACAACCTAACCTGAACTCTATTACTTCAGCCTCTGTTGTCTGGAAAGTTCTTCAGCCATGACCACACTGATGTGACCGGAAGAAGACACAGAACAGGCATACGAGTAAAAACGCTGTGGTAACCAGCTTCACTTCTACCATTTTTCTGGCTAGTGTACAATCACTGGACAAATGAACTGGACAATCTCAGTGGATGTAATACAGCCCAGAAATGATCTGCTTTCTGTTTTTAGTAAGACAATACCGACTGCAGACATGCCGACTCTGCAATTCTTACTTTATATCAACACATGAAAATCTTTATCTCAAAGGACTGTTTATCGCAACTGGGGATGTTAACAAGACAGATCTCAAAATTACATCAGCATGTTTCAAGCGCCACCACAGGTGCAAACAACTTCGATCACTTCTGCACTCAATACAAAGGCATATATTGTTTTCCGACCACTGCACTGTGCTCCTGCTTCCTGTTTACAAACAGAAACTGAAATGTGGTGAGCCTCTAATGAGACGAGTACAATGCAAGACGAGCGACATGGAAGAAAAGTCTCAGGGTTGTTTTGTCTGTGTAGACTGGAAAACGTTCAGAAATTCTTCATCTGATCTGAACAAATATACAGTTGTCGCTGGCTTCATTAGAAAATATGTAGACTCCGTACCCTGGATAAGACTTCAAACTAGAAACCTTGAACCACAAAGGCAATTTTCAAGAAGTCATTCAACATCACATCACATAGAATCCAGAAATCAATATTTGTACAAACAAACGACTATCGGAATGCATCAGCTATGAGTCAAGACCGAGCCTGTAGTGGCCTGAGACAATACCAGATTAAGATTTGTGTTATCCATACAAAAATATCAAGATAAACATTGTGCATTTACATTAAACAATATATCTGTAAGTTTTTAAAATATTATTAAATTTAATCATAGAGTTTGTAAAACCTAACAACAACAATATGTTGAGCCTAAAATTATTATTTATCTTTATCATATCTGTATCATATTATGGCCGTAGTCAAACTAAGGTCGATTTTGGAAACAAATGCTTATACTGTTTCAGAAGTCACTAAATAAAGTCAAATAAACATGGACAAAAACATCCATTCGATCAATTTTGTTTAAAAAATGTAAAAACATTACAATAATTCCATATTTTGTAGACAGGAATTTAAAGCAAGCAGGTAAAAATGCACAACTGAAGTCATAACGCGTGAATATTCAAAATAAATTGTGGTAATTCATTGGATGCTGAACAAGAAATGCAGCTTTTCACTTTCAACCAATCTGAATTAGGCATGTAGGCAATGGACTAATTTATTCTGTTTGAAAGGATTGTTAATGTTCAATTACAATAACAATAAAAAAGTTAACCTTATAACTAATGTTACCTCAGATGTATCCATTGGATTTTCTGAGTTCACCTTCCAAACTTCGACTTCAAGTCCACATGAGTTCAAGTTTGAGACAGGTAGGACCAAGATAATTTGTTTAGGTCTTAAGACCAGTCTTGAGATTGAGTCCAGGCTTAAGTACTACAACATTAGCTGTAAAAAAAAGCTGTAATCACTGTTGTTTCTGCTATTTCAGAAAGGCCCATCAATGGAACAAAGGTGACCTTAATGAAACCCTTAAACTACTAACTTTGGTGGACCCATACATATGTGTCCAAAAACAGCTCCAACACCATCACAAGGCACTACTAACTTGAAACGACTCATAACAGACTGGTGCCAGGACAATATGCTGCCAAAGTTAGGAAAACAAAAGAGCTGGTCATTGGCGGAGGAAGGAGTGGGCCTCTTAATTTTGCTAATACTGTAAATCAACAAATTTAAATCTGGTCACCACTTTTTGTTAATTTACATTCACACAAGCTTACGAGGAATTGTAGTAGCTTGTGTTTTGCTCTGTAAGTCGTTCCACATTCACACTTTCCCCAATTAGATTCCCCAAAACATTGGTGTTTTATGTTTGAAAGAAAGAGTACTGTGACTCTTCTAACAGTTTCCATACTGCTGAACTGTTTGGCCAAATCTTTAGGGGACTGCGCTTCAAATAGTATGGTATTAAACTGACCCTAAGGGCTGACTGAAAAAACAAAACCTGATCGAAAGTCTCATTAGTCGAGTTCATTAGAGCTTGGTTTGATTGGATGGTTTTCAGGCAGAGCAGTTTTGTTGATAAAGGGAGTTGAAAGCTCATGATTGCTCACTGTTTCGTGGTATTATAATACCAGGGCCAAGCTGCTTTGCCAAGTCAGGCTAATGAGGGCTGTTAGAGATTAATGCATAACAAGGAAAGTCTTGGTTCTTTAACATTGCTGTTTTATTTCCACTCACACATGAAAACAGGCACCAGTTATCCCAGGGTTTTATTTCTTTAATAGTAGAGGCAGCAATAATCTGCAGATTATTGATTATAACACAGTGGGGGTGTACAAGCCAATCAGCCATGCCGTTTTAACAAACATATGCCCATGTGTCCAACATGCCAGTGCATTGTTTCAAATAGATACACAGAATGACCTTCAATCTGTCAGAGGAGGAAAGTGTCTAAAATCCATAATCCAAACTACTTAAATTTGGTTCCAAAAATAGCAGTAGTTATCCAACGAACTATTCAATAAGAGTAAAATATTATTATTTAGGAAGCAGATGACATGGGTGAAAACGATGTTTTTAAATGATAAGATCAAATGCTTTTTAACTGATAATACTAAATAATAATAATAATAATAATACTAATAATAATAATAATAATAATAATAATAATAATAATAATAATAATAACACTGATACTTCTTCCCCATGGAAGAACTCTGTTTATGTATTAGCCTGTTATGAACATTCTACATTATTCACTCACTCTCACTGGCATCTGGTGTAAAATATGTGTATCAGATCCTTATTGATGAGGCTTAACAAGAAGAATTTCCACACTCACTCTCCATATTCACTTAATCTAATTCAGGGTTGCAAGAGAGTTGGGACCGAACATGACAGGATGCCAATCCACCAGAGCGCACATGCATGCTCACATATACAGTCACACTGGGACGCTTAAGAGATGTCAGCTGACTTATCGTATGTCTTTGGAATGTGTGAGGAAACTCATACAAACAAGAGCAACCATGTACCCAGGTACTCGAATCTTGGTCACTAAAGCTGTGAAGCAACAACATTGATCATTGCATTAATCAATTAGCGTATTGTTACCTTAAAGGTTAAACTTAGCAGTTGGGGTTGAGAACTCACTAAACAATACTGGAAGCTTGCTAAATTAAGTCCAAACTTGAACTAATGTTCTTTTAATAATCTATAATAGTTCAATTCAATTCAATTCAGTTTTATTTATATAGCGCCTTTTACAATAGAGTATTGTCTCAAAGCAACTTCAC